>OX419582.1:10853996-10973608 GCA_948473455.1 Teleiodes luculella
GATATAATATTTGCAGCAGTCCCGTTTCACGGCGAGTTGTTTTGTTATGAGATATATTATATCTCTCGCGTTTTGATAATTTTTATCATCCTCAGACTGCGCATAATACTTGACACGAACGTCTGCGTGTTTCCAATAGTTCATAGGTGAGATGTTGCGGATCTTGTTCATGTCATAAACTTCAATTTTGACGAAATGAGATGCGGTTATGCCCTCATTTTCACTCGACGCGATATACGATACACCATCATCGCAAGCCGTCGATACACTTGAAGACTGAGTCGCGGCCCTCTTTTTCTTTTTTGGTTTTTCAAAGAATGCTTCAATGTTGTTGCTTCTTTTCGATGCCTTTTTCTTAACATCAATCACCAATGAGTCCACAGCGTCATCACCATCGGGGGAATCAGGAAAGTAGTAGCTTTTGAAGGTGTTATCTTGAAACTGTGAAATAAGCATAAAGGTACACGTTATTTATAGTTTGTCGATAAATTTTGACTCATGAAAACAGGTTAACAAGTATGGTAAGATCCTAATTGAACTATTACATATTTACATTCGGCTAACGGTGGAGAGCTAGAGTCAAAACCATACCGCTAGGTACTAGTTTAATAACTATACAACCACCAGTATAGTGGTTATTTAAGATGGACAACGAAAACAACATAAAGTACACATATTATGAGTGATAGGTAGTTAAAGTTACTTACATCCATAGTTGAATTGGAGGAGATCTTCCGACCGCTGCGCTGGCTGCTTCAATGTCACTCACAAACTGAATAGTATGAGCTAAGTAGGGTTCGCTTTTATAACACTGCTCTAGCAGCTTTAGGGTGGTCGCAGTGGGGAATACATGTCACGACAAGTTGAATGCATTGTGAATTCAGCACAATAAACCAGTCCCTTACACCATCAGGTAAAAATTTGTATTTATAAAAACAATGGTGTCCCTTCACATCAATGGTACGAACGTGTCGCAACTCGATCAACTTTCGAAATCAGGTGCATTTTTAAAGGACGAAAACAAAGCAATAATTCAGTCCCTTACACGTTACACCATCATAAAAAAATGTCTTCATAAAGATAAATGTTCGCGGACCTATTCAAACTAGCTTACAATAAATAGTTCTTTTATATTCAGTCGACGCGACAGGATAAAATATTCAAAAGGATGACAACAAAACGTTATGCAATAAAGAAAAAAACAAACTTGTAGAATGATATTGTGCAATTCGAGAATAAAGGCTTTTTACAATTGGAGAAAGAGTTAAGAGTTGGCGTCCGCTCATGAAGACAATGGTGCCGCTTCACATCAATAGCCACTATAAACTGCCCTATTAGATTTAGCCAAAGGAATACACAATTTTAAAGGGATGGCAAAAAAATAAACTTATATTGCACAAGTACGTACAAAGACATTAATACAATTGAAAAAAGAGATGTGAGTTAGTGGCCGTTTTGGTTATATAAACGAGATAGTCACGAAAACAGCCTATTGGAATACGATAAGCTGGTCTAAATTACACGAAAATCAGGCTCCGCGGGTTGAGTTTGATTCGCACCCTAATTAATAACACTCTAATGAAATACCCCCTCAATAAAGGCTGGGTTAGGTTAGGTTAGATTTATGTTATGAAGACGTGGTAGATGAAGCCGCGCCAGGTTTAAAATCAACAAAATCAGACTCCCGCGGGATGAGTTTGATGCATGCCTTAATTAATAATCTGCTAAGTAATTAGCTCGCTAATAAAAAGCTAGGTTAAGTTTGGTTAGGTTCGGGTAGGTTAGGTTGGAATAGGTTATGTTATAAATACGTGATTGATAAGGCCGCGCCAGGTCAGAATCCAATAAGAACAGGCCTCCGCGGCTTGATTTTGATTCGCGCCCTAATTAATAATCTGCTTATTAATCAACTCGCTAATCAAGGCTAGGTTAGGTTAGATTTATGTTAAAAAGACGTGGTAGATAAAGGCCGCAGAAGTAATAGAGGCGGGATCAGACAGCTAGTGCGCGTGAAAAAACAGGGCTGCGATCGGTGCTTAACAATGTTGCACCCCCATTTATGTGTGTACCTAAAAAAGCTTTTGATAACATGTTCACATGTAATAGGCGACAAATACATCGTTAACATACACGCTAGTTAATGCTGCGTTCGGGAGCGTGCAGCAATTGCGCAAGTGAGAGTGATATCAAAAATCCGAGTCGCGGTTAACAAAAGCGAACCCCAATTAAAGGACAATAGCCAGGTAGCCGACCCTTTCCATTGACTGTATTTCATGAGCATATGCATTTTATATCTCGGAAACCGTGTGAGATAGAGAGCTGGGAGTCGGTGCTATCGTCTTAGATGGGGGGCAATACCCCTAGTTTGATATCAAACAACCTTTTTTTTTTTTACCCGCGATTTTCCCAATCCGCCAAAATTGGCCCAAAATCAGAGATCGAGAAACGCGGGCGAGCATGGCTCGGCGAGAGTGATCCAGAACCCACACATCCTTACTACTGTTGTTGTAATCGCCTTAGGGATCGTTTTACAAGGTTAAGGTTGCGGCACGAGGCTTAGATAGTATTCTGGTTTACTTTACTGTCTGAAATGTCACCCAGGTGGATAAAGTGGATAGGCTGCGGTTTTCAGGTTCTCAAGAAATATTAAAGGTAAGCAAGGCATAAATTCGTATAGCTTCGTTCTTCTTCTTCTTCTTTTCGTGTCGATTCGGCGACTAGATATAAGAGGACCAATACTCCGCCACGGCTACGGCATTGTCCGTAGCATTGTAAAGGTCCTCGCGTAATAAATGGGCCATGGTTTGGGGAGAGACACCACACAGACATGCGCTATCCGAGCTGTATCCCCATCTGCACATATTTTCCTTCTTCGGCCAACCTGGGTCCGGAGTCTGATTAGAGACTTCTAGGTCGGCCAGGGCAGGTCTTGTCCAGGGGAGGCTCTCTGTCAGCGGGGTGAGCGATGCTGTGGGGTATCTCTCGTTTAACATTTTCAGCCGCGCTGGTGAGGCTTCACCATCCAAAGGCAGAACCTCTGCCATGAAACTGTGCCGACTCTTCGGTCTTCGTGCTACAGGCATATGGTAGTGCATGGGATGCCGTGGATCTGACTCTTTTTTAGCACGTTCCAAAGAGCTGGCCACATCTCGACGGACCTCCAGAGGGGCAATGCCAGCGAGTGGATACAGCATGCTAACAGGAGTGGGTTTGAGACAGCCTGTGATTATCCGTTTACACAAATAATTTTTATTTTAAATCGATAGGTATTCAAAATAAACTAACATTTATTTAAACAAAACATATTACTGTCATAAACTCCCTACCATTCGTCCATAGACCGTACAAGCGATTTTTTCATGGTTTAGCCGTAAAAAGCCGATTTTAGAGTTGAGAATTTCGTCCACAAATTTGTGTCTTATTGAGTTTGCGGCTAAAGTGAATGCAGATATACGAGTTCGTGTACTATCTTCTTAAAGGGTTGTACATTCTCTGTAAACCTCTTTGTTTTAAGCACTCTGTCTTGCTTGTCTCTCTCTCTACTTTGGCGGGTAGATAATGGTGTAAATAATGTTTCCTTGTAATTTCAATTTTTAAAAGGTTTAAATATTCTGGCAATTAAATTGGGTCTATGTTCTTTTTTAGTGCCTTGTAAATTATCTATCAATTCCTGCCAATTCGGATTGCACGTAAATGTTAAGAATAAGTCTGGTTTACCATACCTTCATACAATTGCCATGGAATCCTGATAATTTTGCATCATGTGCCGGGGACTTCCCACATAAGTTAAAATGGGAATATTATCATTTTACCAATGCCTTGACCTATTTCTCTATCATTATTGTACATGCTATCCATTAAATTGTTATAATTGTCAGCTCTGAGCTGTTTTTGATTTATTCGAAGAAACAATAATACTTGAGATTCAATCCTAACATAGGCCAAGACAAAATATTCATGAAAAAGATATTCGGCGTAAAATAATGGGCTAAATTTTTTACGAACAGCAAGTCTATAGATACTGATAAAATTGTAACATTGTAAGATGGCTTCGTTCGAGCAGTTCGACTCTCTTCTCTGTGTTAAAGATTTTCATGCCATCCGGATTCTCCATTAGGAAACAGCAAAGGAAAGGCTAATGGGTCAATATTGGGACTGGTTGATTTGAATGTAGTGAAATGTTGAGAATATTCTTGTATAAAAAAGTCTACTTATAGGTATTTAATGGAGGTTCGCCGTTTTCTCCTACAAAGATGACCGCTACATCATTATTTGATGGAGTGTTATACCGACGCAAATCAAAAGATTTATGCTTATAAAACTGCATTGATACCGAATATTTCGGTCGTTTTCTGAGTCTGCTTTTAATAATATTTCCCCTTTAGCTAATATTGCAGCCACCTTTTTGTATATTTTGACAAAAGGATTGGATTCATTGAGCATTGTTTGTAAGGACCTCATACTATTGCTTCTACATAATTATGTTATTTCTAGAATCAGATAAACACATTCATAAAATCATAGATCCAACTGAATGTAGGGTCAGGTGGTATACAGTGGCTCACTTTTTTTCTGAGGCCTGTAACTCTGCTTTAAAAAAAATTGTAGAAGTTTTAATTTGACAACTATATCTCACCAAAAACATTCTGTAAAAAACTAGGCAACTCTCGATGGAGCTGCTTGTTTATCTCTAAAAAGTAATGAAATCTAGACAAAGTCGTACCAAGTCTAAGGGTCATTACTGCGATTTCTTTATTATTATAGTTAATGTTGTGTGACTGGGCCGTTGATTTTCCATCGTCAATGAGTAGCGGTTCTGGCGACAGATTGGTGCAATGGAATCATGGAGCACCTGGTTTATAAAACTCCTTGTGTACCCTTCAACAGCCAAGTAACACAACATTAACTATAATAATAAAGAAATCGCAGTAATAAATCTTAGACTTGGTACGACTTTGTCTAGATTTCATTACTTTTTAGAGATAAACAAGCAGCTCCATCGAGAGTTGGCTAGTTTTTTACAGAATGTTTTTGGTGAGATTTCACTTCTTTTTGTAGAAACGTGGTGGGTATATTGATTTATTTTATTAGATTTTCTTATTTGACATAGTTTTTTTTTTCTTTTTAGGAGTTGTTTTTTTATTATTACAAATCTTTCTTTTCTTAAGCGCGTTTTAAAATACAGTCAGCGCCATCTAACGACGTGTGCGGGTATCACCTCCACTCCTCCATCATGTTTTTAGATTGTTTACTTAATTTGTATAATGTTTGAGTAAAATAAAGTTAATCGTTCGATCTTTCGACTATTTCTTCTTGTAAACTTGTAAGTATAAGTATAAAAGCCAGTCTAGTCGTTTCCATAGTATTCCTTTAATTTTATTTATATACGTATTAAAAGCAGAAGGGGAGGCATTTGCCCAACAGTGGGACGCTATAGGCTGGATTAAATTAGAAGATTTGTTCCACTATGCTGGATTTTTGCAATGACAGTCGATTTTTTAAAGTACCAATAGCAGAAGGGGGCGTTAGGTACCATATCTCTAATACAGCTGAAACCAGCCGAGGGTTCTTCATCAGATACTTCAGTCCTTCGATTTTTGACATCAAATGAAGCGGCCCACCAAGTTGAATATTTTTTGTAAAGGCGGTATGTCTCGATCTCTAATAGTTTGGTTGGGCTCTTGTGTTTTCTAATCAGGGTCACCAGGTACTCCAGATCTTCGATTATCCTAGTTTTTATAGTTTTCTCTTTATGTAGCCATTAAACCCTAACTCTGTACCAAATTTCAGGTCGCTGAGTTTATGGGAAGTACTAGTTCTATTTTGATGATCATGAGTGAGTGTCGAAAATGCGAAACTTTGCTTTCGCTTAACTTCGGAACTAAATGACCTACAGACTTGAAATTTCGGATTTTTAGTATGTGATCATAGCTTAGTGGATGACGAAAATTTCTGCGTTCTGGTCTTATCCAGAGGTTCTCAAATAGGGGCCTGAAAATGCGGCGAAATGGTTCCAGTAAAGATGGTACGGCAGTGTTGCTCCGCGCTTGACTTGGCGGGGGCACTCCCGTGCCCCCAGATTGCTTGGTTATTCTAGTTTCATGCTGCTAAGTCACTTTTCTCATATTACTTATGGAAAAATTTATAAATGACATTTTCTAAAAACTTAGAAATGAACCATTGTGTACCTATGGGTTGACACAGTGGCTCAGTACCGCATGTACAATGGATCGGGGTGGTACAGAGTGGTTTACTAAGGATATATACTGACTTTTTGTCGAAAATTCAATTACATTTGACTGTTTTTAAAGTTAGAATGTTTGTATTTATTATTTTTTATAAGTAGCAGTATCGTTTTATGTAAATTTAATAACTAGGAAATTATAATAAGAACATTATTTATAGGTAATCGATGGGTAAAACCTACGAATTATTGGTATTTTTGTCTCCATTGTTAGTGTAAAATATTGATGATATTAAATAACATAATGCTAAATATTTTAACATAGTAACTAGAAATCAGGAACTCACAAAATGTATAAAATACGTGAAGGTACCTATTTACTAGTGCTTCGATACCTAATAATATTTATTGCCAGACTTTGATAATTATACAGTCATCTATTAATAAATCAAAACGATTATTTTTCCAGTGCTGTATTAAAAGTATGAAAATAGTACCTATACAAAAATAATAAGGTGCACAGTGAACCATGATTCACTGTGTACTTATAAGTTTTGAGCCAGAGTGCACTCCACGGCCATTTTGAATTTAAATCTTCTTAAGAAAAAAAGTATTCGGTATTGGCCCAGAAATAAAGCACAAAAATACTGGTAATTAGTCATAATACGCGAGAAATAAATAAATATATCCATTCACAAACTGAAAATGATGTGGAACAAATCAAATCTTATCAAAAATCTCAACTTTTTCCTTCGAAAATAATAAAAGTTCTCTATAAAAAACAATATACTTACAACATAGCCGCCACCCGATTGGTTTTGATAAGTTTGCATACCAAACGCTCTTGGAAAGTGAATAGGACAGATAGATATCATTCTTACTTCTTTTAAAATTGCCCCTGCGCCACTGTTTCTGCTATAGCCACTGTATGACAACTTACCCTACTGATACTTAAATAGTGTTATTTGAAAGTGCTAAATATACATAGTTAGTCCTGGGGAGCTGATGTTCTGTACTAAACCTGCTTGAATATTAACGTTTCTTCGAGGGTCTGCCAGCCATTTGAAATGTTTTCTTGCTCCTATAACATAAAACATAAAACGTCAACTGAAGAAAAGTATTTAATTTTGTTATGATTAACTCAATGTTTCCAAGGTGACTGCGGTTTATTTATCATTGCGACTGCGGTTTGTCAGTGCCATTAGAATTTAACGAAATTCTCTATACCTACTTAATCCGAATTTTGCGGATATATCGCACCTTCAGGATTAAAGTGACCTAATTCAAAAAATAGGGAAAATGAGTTATCGTACTAAGGTGACCTTAAAAAGTATGCTCTTTCATCTGAGTAGTATTGAAAAAGCTTAGTTTGGTTAGAGCGAGAGAAACAGTAATGTTGGTCTCTTTATTATTGACCCCGCGCCGCCGCTTCCCTCGAACTAAGCAGACCGATTCAGAGATGTTTCGCAAATGCGTAGGAGAATTACGCTGCATATTCATTTATAAATGGACCTAAACACAACTGAGTTGTTTTATTTTCAAGTAAAAAGTTAAGTTAATGACAAGTTTTTAGTATTAAGTTGCCTTATTCATTTTTGAAACTCTTTATAACCGAAGTTCTGGTCGTTTTTGTTGTCCTAGTTAAGTTTAAGTCTGTTTAGTTTCAAAAAAGTACAACATTTTTTATATTACTCACTACTAAAGTGCCCCAATTAAAAGAGAGTCGTATTATAACTGGAATTATTTTGTATTAAAGTGACATATAATGCACGGAAATATTTCAGCTGTATATAAAACGCGTATTTATTATTTATATTACATACAATGTTATAAATACGAAAGCTTATACATTAAACTTTCAAAAAAATTACAGTTTACAGTATTTTTTTCTAATTTGCGACAAATAATTAAATATTTTGTAGGACAAGCCCAAAATCTTAAACTTTAATCGCGATTTCCCACAAATTAGGATTTTTGAGTTAGGTCACTTTTATTCTTATGTTGTCGACTCGAAATCAATATTTTTTAATGTTTTGTTATTCATTAAGGTTTCGATCGAGTCTACCGTACCCGTTGACGAAATTATTAATATAGATATGTACTTATATGGATTAGAGTTGGAGCACATTGTCGAACCTTGGTTACGGACTCGTTGGAGGACAATAATATTTTTGCAAGTTGTATTTATATCAACTCACCAAACATTTTTAGAAATTTTTGAAAATTCTCATATTCGCAATACCCATGAAGGCAACATGACTCCATCTCGCAGTTTGCCCAAAAATAATTTTGACCAATCGCGCATTGGTAATATATTATGCAAGCATTACCTCAATCAAACATAAGAAAACGACTGTATTGAACGTACACTGCTGGTTATTTCACAGTAGGTATAATTAACTAAGGACTAAAAGAAAAATGACTGGCGTAATATTTTGCTTTGCCATTAGAGCGCAGATAATAAGTATTTCCAATTAGACGAGGAAGGATTTGCGTGCCTTCGAGACAGATCTGATAACTGCAATTTGGTTCATTATTGTTTCACAGTGATCAATGGCATCACGAGAAATTTCTGACGACCTTCTCTAAGCATCACGATATAATCAAGATATAATTTAAATAATAAATGATATTTTCAACCCAAGGAAAATAATGTTAGCTTTTTAGTCGGCATGAAGTGGTATCGGCAAACAATGCATTCGATGAACATAATATCGGCGAATAGAACTTTCGGCAAACAATTATAACGACGAAAGGTTTTTCGATATACCGTTCTGAGCTCGTGAATTCTGGGTACAATATTTGATTGCTGATCTTCTTCTTTTTATCGAGTAAATTACGAGGTTAACCTACCTCACAAACCCTGGTGTCGGAATCGTTGAGCCGCCTCGCTTAATGTCCATTGCTCGACATATGACCGACGTCTACGTTTAAAGTAAATTTAATCTTCAATAAATACAAACCTTTCTTAGCTTCCATAAGTAAATGGATCATGTCCGGTCGGATGATGTTGTTCTTTTCGCGGTTTTCTATATTTGACAGCACCAGAGCTTCCGACATGGCTCCTCTGATTGCTGATATTGGCTGATAGATAAGTGTAAATGTGTCAATTTTTCAGCACAAATGAAATAAAAAAGCGGCCAAGTGCGAGTCGGAATCGCCCATGAAGGGTTCCGTAGCAGCCAGTAACATAATATAAAAGTTTTTGTAGTTCGTTGTGACTTTGGTCGATGTTTTAATAATAGTGAAAGGTAAATTGCGGTGTACGATTTATGACGTATTAAAAAAAAACTACTTACTAGATCTCGTTCAAACCAATTTTCGTTGGAAGTTTTCATGGTAATGCACATCATAATATATTATATTTTTCTTAGTTTTATCATTCTCTTATTTTAGAAGTTAAGTAGAGGGGCGGGGGGGCACACATTTTTCCGCTTTGGAAGCGTCTGTCACGCAAACTATTCAGTTTAGAAAAAAATCTTAATACGAACCTAACTATCATTTTTGAAGACCTATCCATAAATACCCCACACGTATGGGTTTGATGAAAAAATTTTTTTTTTGTTTTATTTCTATGTATGGGGCCCCCTAAATTAATTGTTTGTTTTCTATTTTTGTAAGAAAATCTTAATGCGGTTCACAGAATACATCTACTTACCAAGTTTCAACAGTATAGGTATTATAGTTTCGGAATAAAGTGGCTGTGACATACGGACGGACAGACAGACAGACAGACATGACGAATCTATAAGGGTTCCGTTTTTTGCCATTTGGCTACGGAACCCTAAAAAGTAGCCTAGTCACTTGAAACTGTGAATAGGAATTCGCGCTTCGCTTTTGATTGCCACCTCTCTACACCTGTACTGGTACAAAATAGAACCCTAAGGAGGTAGTAACCATAGAAGTAGTTCTTTTTTTGCAAAAATAAATACACTCAGAGTATGAAAAGCGAGGCGCGGTTTTCCCACTTCTTTGGATAAAGGTCAAAGTTGCCTAATAGTTTTTTTTCCCACCTCCCACTTTTAATGGATATGCTTGCTGCTTATGTCGCAGAGACTACGTGAAAAAATAACAATACGTGTTCATAAAAAATTACTTTAAAAAACTATTCGTAAACTTTGATGTTATATTTTCTCACAAATAATCATTATTTTTTAGGATACCTATTTCCGGTTGACCTAAAACCATAAAATGTTGCAAAGAGTAACCTAAAATCACCTGGTCACCTTCATAGTTTTAATTGGTTACTTGCCTTGTATTTTATGTTTTGGTGTCAATAAAGTATAATTGCATTGTATTCTATTGAAATTCCTTGTGACTCAACACTGTAATAAATGTAAATCTAGTAAAAGAGAACGAATTATAGAACAAGTACTGGAAAAATGCAATAATAACGAGTACACTCCCATCTTGTAACTGGAAAAAGAAATGTGTGGGAAAGATAAGTACAAGTTTGGAACCTGTGCAATAAGGCGTCAAACTGACAAAGACAGTACTATGATTATTAGATCGCTGGATGTAGGGATTAAGTTGCTTTCAGTTATAACAACTCCTGAAATGAATAGATATTAAACATATATTATTTGTGATAATTGTGTCACACGAGACATTATGAAATATCTCGAAAATTTATTGTAATGTAATTTTAAGCATATTTTATCTTTTCATATCAATGTGTACTGAGCTACAATTTGGCTACAATATAGTAAAAAGGGATTTACACAAGAATAACGTCATTGCTGTTCTCACTTATATATAAGTTTTGCATGGTGGTGTTTCTTGATCTGTAAATTATGCTAAAAGTTCGATCTAATATTATTGTTCTGATAGCTGTTAGATTAAAATGTATCAAGACTAAGTCAACGCTTGGTAAGGCTAGGCCCGGCGCCTCTCTGTCTAATATCTAAAGCAATGGAAAAAAATGTAGCTTTAAAACATTAGCCCCAACAACAGCTGCTTTAAATTTTTATTTATCTATTTAGTCGATTTGTGAGAACTAAATTAATCAATTTATAGTAACAAAGTTGGCGGTGTTTCCTATAGATTTCGTTGCTCCTTATTTCAAGGGCACTGTATTACTGATACACGAGACAACAAAAATAAAAACTGTGACTTACTGGTTGCTTGAAGACAGTCCAAGGTCGATTTATAATTTACTTACTTACTATTTTTTGTCGGCGTACAAATTGACAAGTTAAGCTCTAATTTAGTTAGTCAAGGTCTGCGGTAAGTACTTGTCTCTGCTTCGCGACATCTAAGTACATGAACAGAAATAAAACACGAACCAGTTTTATGTTTTACAAGCTTCAGTACAATACAAAAAACAACAAAAACCGTGCAAAAAAAAAAACGCATACTTCAGTTATGATTTTAGCGTAAATTTATAAATAAAATAGTTACGGAATAAAGCCTGACAAATCTGAAAAATATATTGTTTCTTAACTTTCAATGTGATGAGTATGAGGAGACTTACGATGCATTCAATGATACATCTAATTAAATTAATCATAATATCATACCATACTCATACTATACTTATTATTTAAAGAAGAAAGATTTGTATTTTTGTGTGTATGTTTATGATGAATAAACTCAAAAACTACTGTACTGATATCGAAAAATATTTTAACATTAGAAAGCTACATTCACTCTGAATAATATAGGCTACCTTACACAGCGGAAAAATGCCTTATTCCCACGGGAAAAACTGTTAACGCGGAGCTGATCACGGTCCAAGAAAACCAGGTCTTAAAATTAGACCATGTGACTGACACGAGCCTACGTCATTTCTACGTCATTTTGTCTATTCATCTTTGTCAAATGCGTGTAATAGACAAGGATGAACAGCGCCAAATGACGTAGGCTTATGTCAGTCACGTGGTCTAATTGTAAGACCTTGTTTTCGTGGACCATGCTAGTGATTAATAAAGTTGTAAAAGATTCTTTTTTTAGAGCTAGCTCAGGACAAGGCCAACGATATTTAATTAAAATACTTTAAGTGTTTTATATTTGCTGGAACGGTGTGATTTATAAAAATAACATTATAAAGTGAAAAGATTTGATTGTTTGTTTGTTTGCATTGAATAGGTTGCCTGATTCTTATAAAACTTGGTACAAAGATAGAATTAGACCTTGGGGAAGGACATAGGCTACCTTTTGCCGCAGGAACATTCCTTATTCCCACGGGAAACTAGTGTGTTTATAAATCTATAATTATTATACATAATCAATTATTATTATGAAAATTTAATTAAATTTAATAATAATAATGGACCACCTATAAAAAATATTATTATGTTATAGAAGTAGAAGTAAAAAAAAAGAATAGGTGCCAGGATTCTATTTTCTATTTCCTAGAAACATAAATAAGGTAATTCCCTAATTTTAAGTAGCCCATAATTAAATAATAGTTGAATTAACTTGTCTTACAAGGAAACACGAGTATGACGTTTCTTGGTAAGCTGAATCGTCATTTTATGATTGTGGTCAAGCTTTTGACGTCATGTTAGAAGTAAATATTTGTCAAGCAAAGCCCAGCTTTTCCTCATTCTAATTCAACTGAATCACTAAGGATTTCCCTTAATTAAAGCCTTCTTGTGCTTAAAGAATAATAATTATGATATTTTGTGGATGAAACATTAAAATTTAATGTTAGTAAGATAACATTTTGGTTTAATGTGTAACTGGCTTATTAGCTGCGAAAATTAAACTTTTGTAAACAAAATAAATGCATGATCATTCTTATCCAATGTAAACAAATTTGTAAGTACTGCGTACTTTGAAATTACAAAGTACAGTTCGATAGAAAACATTAAAAATTAAATAAAAAGTAACTATAGTAATTTATTACCCCACATATTTATCTATTATTTAAAGTATTTCCATACGTAAAGTGGTCTAAATACGGACTTTCGTAAAAAAATGAATGTAATGACTAGATTTTGCAGATAAACGTTCTTTAATATTGTTTATAAGCTCTAAATAAAAGTAGTAATAAAAAAATGCGTAAAGCGGTAGCAAGCACAATATTGATGGATTTTACCTTTCATTTCCTTTTATTATCACTAGTATTCATTGTGCCTACGATATCCATGGTCGAGTTTACCAGCAAATTTAACCGAGACATGATATTAAACGGCCTTTGACATTTGGTTTTTATATTGAAAAATAATGTCAGACGAGCGTTTAAATATTAACCAACCGTTATGATTGTTGATGAACTCGGGGCTTCAATCTTCAATAGGTTCATAACTGGTTTACTGCTAACAACCTGGTATTAAACGCAAAGAATCAAATTTACCTTACCAAATGTAAATAGCTGTAGAGGTGACATTGTGTTAAATAGTGAACGGCTTGATCTGGTAGATAGTACAGTATTCTTGGGTATAACTATTGACGCCAAACTGCAATGGAGTCCTCATATATCTTCTCTGTCGGGAAGGCTTAGCTCGGCTGCGTATGCAGTGAGAAAAATAAGACAGTTAACAGACATAGCAACAGCTAGGTTAGTTTATTTTAGTTACTTTCATAGCATAATGTCTTATGGTATCTTGATGTGGGGCAGGGCATCCGATATTAACACAGTTTTTATTTTGAAAAAAAAGAGCCATTAGAGCAATATATCAATTTCGCTGTCGGGAATCACTTATAGAACTGTTTAAAGAAATAGACATCTTGACAGTTCCATGCCAATATATTTACGCAAATATGTATTATGTACGTTAAGAAAAATATCCACGAATTTAAAAAGAATTCTGATATTCATGCAACGCCTGTGGAGTTTCTTCCGGAGAGTTCTTCTCCACAGAAGACAGCCAAATCGTGAACTCTCCTCGACGTCGAAAAGTAATTTGTAAAATCTTACTTCGAATAAACACATTTTGAACTTTGAACTTTGAATGCTAAATATACCAAAGACCATTCAAAGTAGAAGTGAACGTTTTTTAGAGTATAAAAGAAGTCTTAACTTCATGAAACTTTCAGCAAACATTCATCAAATTCACAAAAAATTGTCAAAGCAAAATAGTACCGAGGACTATATAAAACTGGAATATTATAAGAACGTCATAATAAAAATAAAATAAATAAAAATAATAATAATAATAATACGTCATATAAATTGAAAGCAACCACTCATCAAATTTCACAAAAATATTCAAAACAAGAAAAAGCAAAGGTCATTTAAAATTTGAATGTATCAAACGTCACAAATTGAAATATAACTTGGCATGAACTATATGTCGCAGCCCGATGGTTCCAGCCGTCTGATAATTGTATGCCGACAACTATTTGTCTAAACAATTGTACGCCGACTCATAATTGTAAATACAAGAAAATATGCCATTGATCATAAAAAATCTGAGCTTTTACGTCAACTTGAACGTGATTATGTGACTGTCTAAACGTGCGACTCTCTGTCTGTGTAAGAATTGGAGGCCGTTTCACGAAGCGACAATTCACATTTTACAATTACAATTTTAGTGTACACTTGTCAGTAAATATGGTAACGAAATAAGTATTTATATTGAGGCTTAAATAAATAGCTACGCAATGAACACCAAATTGAACTTGTAATTAGTAAAATGAATCTCCGTGAATTGGGGCCCTGCGGCCCTGGTAAGAAGTGATGTGTGAATCAGCTCAATCAGCCGAGTGAGGCCGCATGCATGCGAATGACGTTGGTGGGTTGGCTGTTTTCCCCTCGAACGATTGCATAGCGGTCTGTGACGAGGGAATCCCCAGACATTCACCCACCTTAATACATTTATCTCTATTAGCAGTCACATTTTCCCGTTCGTTAGTATCAAATGGCCTTTTGGAAATTATCCAGCTACTAAGGCATTAGGTAACTCGTTAAGCAACGTGTTAGGATCGCTACTGCATTAATTAAAAATATTTTACTAAGCACTAAATTTCCATCATTTTTCTTGTTGTAATGTGGCATTTTCCACAGTAAAGTAGCTTGTCTCCATGTCTGACGTCAATCCGTTTATTAGTTTTAACGGAATAGAATGCAAACAAACAAACACAACATTTTAATAATATAATATACGATATACACACACATACCTCATAATTAACCATCAAACAATCATTAAATACATCTCGCTGCAAGCCCTCCTGACCTTTATCAAATATTTTTTATCTGTGGTGCCAATAATTATGTGGGTGGTAGAGCACTTTAGTACTTATTAAAGAAGCATTCTAGGTCTACGGGTATCTAGAGCACAAGTCAGATATTAGAAATATTTAGAATATCACAAAAATCAAAAAAACATCGTAACTTTATTAAAGATTTTGTTGCGACACCCACATAAAGGACCTCACTCAACATTTGCCACTAGGTGTAGGTCACGGCGCTGGTCTTCCGTGAGTCCTAATTGTAGTTGGTCTACGAGTTTCATCACCATTAATGGATATAGCTCTACCTTGGAGGATGATTTCAGGGGAATGATGGTGAAAGCTGCTGATCCACTGACCCATTCATTGCAAAGGAAAATACTGTATTATACCTTCTACTATTCTCATTAACCTTCTTTTGTGTTGGATTTAACCCTCATTTATTTATTTCAAGAACCAACTGAAAGATGTGTAGGTAAAGCAATACACCGCACCTGCATTTAAACAAATTTTGTCTGGTTATTAAAAGTCAATTGTCGATCTAACAAATAGAGGTGGAGTTTCTTTTGCCTAGTGGCTAAGTCGTAAGTCAGTTGTCTTTCATTTGGGAGGTGCGGGTTATCTCAGCAGGTTCCAATAAGTTTTTGATTTTCTAATTCATACGTATGTTTAATTGACGCGACGCTCTTACGGTGAAGGTAAACATCGTGAGGAAACTTACACACTAACTCCTTCAAAGAAATTGAAAGGTTGTGTGTGAAGTTGACTTGGGCCAGTGCGGTAGACTAAAGCCTATTCACCCCAGATTCAGGGTGGGGATGTGTATCGGTTGTCTACGAAATTTCCCGCTAGAAAAAATGTCGAGTGGGGGGGTTTGAGAGGGGCATTACTCTTAAGGGGTTTCTTCCCTGAAAATATGGTTTAATAAAGGGATTCTGAGGTTACGACAGTAATAGCTATACTACCCCAGACATTTTTTTTAGGAACAAAGATAGTTAGATATGCTTCTACAGGTCACTTATGATATTTTGATGAATTTACTTAAATTTAAATTAGAAAATAACATGCTACGTCCTATATTCTGCCGCAAGGTCTAATCTCCCTTTGAGCCAACTCCACCTGCTTTAAGATTTTTTCCCATGGGAATGAGAAATTTTCCCGCGGTAAATCGTAGCCTATGTTCTTTCCCAAGGTCTATTCAATATTTGTACCAAGTTTTACAAAACGGTTTTATAGTTTCGGAGCTCATTCAATTATTATATTAGGAATATTTTAGGTATTTTTTTTACACCTTGGGTTACATTATTGAAGTTTTAGTAAGGATCCCTAATTTTTTTGAAAATAATTTATAGTCTATGTTACTCAGGGTAAAAGTAGCTTTTATTCGTTGAGTTGAGTATTGAGCTGATTTTAATCGTTACAAACACACACACACATCTTTCCTCTTTATAATATTATAGTAGGTATAAATAAACATGTGAAATTAAAATGAAATAGCGCAGCTAAAACTGCGACTTTGTAAAGTTAACTACTCGTCCATAGGGAACTGAAATCATTTCTGAAATAAAATACCAGACGATACAATTAAATAAATTAATTACCGGATATACTCGTAGTATTACCGGATTGTCAACTTATCATAACTTAACTTATTATATTATTCTGAAACAAGCTGCCAACTGCAACAGCCGTCAGCACGTGCAGAATATGGGAATCTGTCGATATGGGTCGAAACGCATCTTTGGGTTCTTTATTGTTACAAAACTAAAGACTACTTAGATGATAAAAATATCTTCCAAAGTGATTCCAACTTCGCAAAGTGTATTCTTTGACCATGAACGTAGTGTATTATTAGGATATTTTACGTCCGTCCATGGGTGCTCGTTCAACGCTAACGCTATGAGCGGCCATCTATGGACACCTCTGGCCCGTATGGGAATTTTCTGACAGATTGAAATAAAAAAAAGTAGCGTGCTGTAAGATTTCCATAGATGACGCTAATAAAATAATCCAATACTTCGGTATTTATTACCTCACTATTTACTAGTGCCATCTGTTGAGCCTTTTTGTAATATATATGTTACAGTCATAGTGATTAAATAGATATTATACATAATGACTGGTCATTATATATAATAACTAAATTGACTAGACAATATGATAAATTAATCACTTCATCCGGATATTATTCATAATAGCGGGTCAAAGTTAGCCAAAGTAATAAATACGGTCTAACTGATTTGTTACCCCTCCCGCTCTTCATCCCGCTGCCGCGTCGCGTGATCGCCGCCATCTTGTGGCTGACGCAAACAGTGGTCGTTAGTGAGCTTTTCTAATTTGTAAAGTTAAATAACTTTAAAACAATTTTATTTAATGTAGAATTATTATCTATGGCAATGTTATTTTAATTCTTAATATTAAAAGTCAAACCTCTTGTGTTACTCAAAATGTCACTTGAGCCTTACTTGTAACAATAATTAATACTTATGACTCAGTTAATGAATGTCAGTTCATTTTAAATATTTTATTTTAGTCTTCAACGATAGATACCAAATACTTGTATTAATCACTGTTCTTTTTTGTTGTTTTTAACGGCTAGTAAGCTTTAAGTTTACTTTATAAAGTTTAATTACATTATAACAATATTAATTAATGTAGAATTATTATCTATGGCAATGTAATTTTAATTCTTAATAAAAACCTTAACAGTACCTACTTGTTTTATTACATTATCCAAGTCTTGGAAGATATTATATAAAATTGCTAGTTAATGTGATTAATTATGTGTCAATTATCACTTTATCTAAATTGAGTAGACATTATAAATAATGGCTAGATAATATACATAATATCCAGATTAATTACTTTGGCTGTAACATATATAATAATAATAATAATAATATTTTTTTTCTTAATGTGCTACTGGAAAACTTCCCATTTAACTTAAAATATTGTAAAATTTTATTTCGATTGAAAAACATTTGAATTAATTGTATTTCTATAAGGAACGGGAATCACTACTCGTAAATATCCTTCAGGTTCTTGAGTTCTAATTTACTCCTACCGTGTAGCGAGATGCTTTGCATCCTCATTTTCAATTTCTACCTCGTCTAAATTCAAACATTCAATGTCCAGTCTATTTCATATTAGTCGTAACGTAGCAAGATAAATACGTGCAACACAAAAATATCACGACATACATATATCTTTTAAGGCATTTTACCGCTATCTTATTGTGATAAACGTCGTAATTAGCGTATGTGTAAATTTTATAATTGTCAATTAACATTTTCAACCGCTATCATGGTGATATGAGACCAGGTTTTAAGAATATACAATGAGAAAAATAATTAATTTTAAAGTGTTATGAACTTGGCAATTAATTTAAATATAGGTACATAGAGAGAGAGCTAATGAATCTTCTCTTTAAATAGGCAAGGTACCTACTGACTGTAGGTAGTAGATACAGCAAATAGATACTTGCGTAGTGAAATACCTGGATATTAATGTCTTTTCTAATCTGTAATCACACTATACCCCTTATTGAATTTATTAGATGATAATTAACAAAGAATTTACCCGAAACCGTAACATTGAAGTTGAAGGACTGAAATAAATCGCACAAAAGAAAACTGGGATGAAGTGGGCAGGGGAAAGGGGCAGGAGCGTAACAAGCGAGGAGGCTGTTGAAATTAAATACTGATTGATTTGATAGTTTTGGTTTTATTTATGCACCCTTGAGTAACTTTTACAAAAGAAAGAAGTAATGACATCTGTCATCTGCCAAGTACATATATAATAGACAAGGGAGATTCTTGAATACCTATCTATGAAGGCTGTAAATTTAAAAAAACATTTAACAGAGGCGTCGTCGGCCAGGCGACTCCGAAATGTTATTTTTGTTTTTGGGAGTATATGCTACACTTAAAGTGTCTGAAAACAGGTTTTTGGTAATCCTGGCAGCAATACGAAAAGTTAAAAAAAAAAATTTATCCGTATTGCTATGAAACAGGTCGGCTAAATTTGTTGACATTTTCAAAAATGCGCTCAGGCTATATGCTACGCGCAAAATGTCTGAAAACAAACTTTTTCGTAATACAATTATAAAATCTATGTACATTTTCACTATCAGACGTATTGCTATAATACCGACTGCCTTTTTTTTTTGACACAGCAGAAATGGCCTCCCACGTAGTTGCTACACTTTCGACCGTTACTACACACCTAGTCGGGTTCAGAATCATACAATCTAACGATTTTATAGGGTTTTTGCCGTATTGCTATGAGACATGGTTTTGGTCGTGGGCTCTCGTACTATTATCTGCCAACAACCACATAAATCAATCATTCTCTTCTTTAGCAGAGAGTGATGGTATCCATTAAAATAAATCTTTTGCTTCGAGACATATTTATTTTCATGGATTGTGTCAGTTTGATTTTGGCAACTTCCTGCCCCAGGTGTCGTCTGGACAGGATAGTTTATTATAATGAGAACGAAAGGAAGGAAGATCCCTTTCCCCCTATAAGATTGTGGTATACTTATTTGACGTGAGAATGTTATTAGTGTGCTTTGCTAATGAATAAAGAAAGTGTGTTTTAAAAAGTAACGAGGACTTTTCATTGTTCAGGCTGCCACATCACCTCCCTACAATACACATAATTGCAAAATAAATGTAGTTTTGTCTAATATATTTTCCATTATGGCGAAACAAAACCGAAATTCAGGAGATATTGGAAGCACCGGAACAAATTCTCAAAATGCGGGCTGGTAAATGTTATCTTATTAATTGCCGGATTGCCAACTTATCGTAACGTATTCCGAATCAGGGTGAATAGGCCTTAGTCGACCACGCTTGCCCTTCAACGTTTTTTCTTCGCTGGCGTGTTCAGCAGGTTTCATCACGGTTTTGCTTTACCTTCAGAGCGTCGAATAAAAGTACATAAATATGAATTCGAAGACCGAAAACACTTTGGTACGTGCCGGCCGAGGCAAAAACTCGCGGCTTCCGAATAGAAGACAAGGGCCCAGCCACTTGGCTACCGACGCTGGTTTTATTGATTTATCTATAAAAATATTATTATTTATTCTATACAATAAAACTGTAAGAGGTCAAAATCTGTACCTTATCTGTACATAGAAAAATGCTAAAAATAAGAAGTGATTATAGGACATATCCAGATATTTTTCAAATTTTTTGTTTCTCTGTTTGTACGGGCTAATCTCCGAAACTACTGAACCGATTAAAATGAAATGGTCAACATCTTAGATACTTTTTATCCCGGGAAATTAAAGAGTTCCCGTGGGATAATTAAAAACTACGGTAACCTATATACGGCTCAGTACATTGTACGGGCTAATCTCTGAAACTGTTGGACCGATTTAAATGAAATTATGCATTATTGCTTTAGGTATATCCCCGGTGAACATCTTAGATACCTACTTTTTACCACGTGAAAATATCTAATTCCTACGGGAAACTGTGCACGGAAAAGTCAAAAAACAACGCTGGCAGCTAGTATTTATATAAACCTTAATAGTTCGATTAACGAATGGCTCAAAGGAGGGTGTAGAGTGCGTGAGCGGGAGCCTAAGCGATTTCTTCAGAAACTTATTCAGAGTGCTTAGGGATAGTATAAAATAGTAAAAAATATAAGCTATTTTATACCTCTTTTGGATACAGGAAAAACAACCTTGGTCGTGCCATGAAGAACAACACACTAAAAGTCCGACGTCTAGGAGGTGAGCCGGGGGGAGAAGGGGGGGGGTCAAAGGTCTCATTTTTAGGTTTTTCGCCAATATTACAGAAACGGTGCGTTGTAGAAAAATATGATTTAAGGTGAAATGAAAGCGAACGAAAGAAGACGAATCGATAGGCACCTCTTTCTTTAAAATTCGTCCAACCGTTTCGATAATTCGAGGGTATAAAGAATACCACATACATACAGAGATACGCGTGAAAATCATAGCCCTGCCTTTGCAGTCGGGTAATTATGGATCGTTCAAGTTGTCTCTATTCCTGGACTGAAGTGTAAACTATTATAAAATTAGATTGTAAAAGCGTGGGGCGCTGGAACAGGAAAGACTTTTTGTATAACTTGCTGAGAAATCAAATTAAGCGATGTTACGGGAAGCAGGTTACACAGATTGGCGCTCTAACTGGAGTTACAGCACGTCTAGTAGGTGGCTCTACATTAAACAGTCTGTTCAAAGTAGGTACCAGT
Source organism: Teleiodes luculella (assembly GCA_948473455.1). NCBI lineage: Eukaryota > Metazoa > Arthropoda > Insecta > Lepidoptera > Gelechiidae > Teleiodes > Teleiodes luculella. Next base: position 10,875,523 of record OX419582.1, read on the forward strand.
TTGTCGAACTTAGACAAAATATGCGCCAGCAGCGAATAGAGCGATGACCTGCTGATGCCTCTTCTTTCAGGAATTTAAGTTCATAAGGGTAATGCGTCAACAGTGGCAAAATGAAGAGTTCTTGTTCGTGGACGAGATATCTTTGGTTCCCTTTGGTAGGTAACCCTTTGGCGGCATAAACGTTATGCTCTTTCCTTTTCAGCGCCCCACGCTTTTACAAACAAATGTAATAATTAAAAAGCACATAGTTTACACTTGAGCCCAGAAATAGAGATAACTTAAACGATCTATAATTTATTATTCGTTTTTACGTGCATTAATAAAAGGCTTATTATTTTCGAGGCGACTAAAAACTGAAACGGCGACCAACTGTTAGCAACTAAAAATAATTTGGCAGCATTTAAATTACTTGGCTTTGAGCCTCAACGGGGCTGTCATAAAAATAAAATAATGGCAGCTACTTTAAGGTACCAAAAATAATAAGCAAGTCGACTGAAAATATAGGCAAGGTAGTATAAATAATTACTTGGCGACTAGTAATATTAGTGAGGTGTCATTTGTATTTGTTAACTGTTGGTTTCATCTAAAAAAGCTCGTTTGGACGTTAATTTTTACGTACCTAACCGTAAAATACATTTCAAAAAGATAAGATAATAACTGTGCATCCTGTTTTAAACTTTGTTAAGAGCTCTTAAAATGTCGCAAAAAATACTTTTGAAGCCATATTTAAATACCTATTTGTTTTTTTTAATCTGCCATAGGCTTAGAGCAACGCCGGCCTTCCGTAGGTACGGAAGGCCCGCGTTGCTCTAAGGCCATAGGTATGCTTCTGCTTGAAAATAAATTTAGTTGCCAAAACAAATTACTCGATGCCAGTTTAAATTTAGAAACTACCTGGCAATTCATTTATTTAGTAGCTTCTTCATATTTAAAATGATAGCTTATACATAATAATCGCCAACCCGTTATTTTTAGCACCCATTTTCATTCTTTTTATATCCCCTATTTAGATTACTTTGTCACCGCGTTGAATACGTGCCTTTATAAAAGCGTGTTTTCGTAGTGTTTTTTAAACTATTAATTTATTTTATTGTTTTTCAATAGGTACCGGCCAGCTAGCCAATTATTCACCAACTAAAACATAAAGTCTCGTCAAGACAAATCAACTGAGTACCTAAACACGAGGAGCTTACTTGAAGAGTTTCGCTATCTACTTTTGGGATCCTTCATCAGACCCTTGTTAAGTGGTCACCTCACTTCGCCAATATAAGGTCTTATTTAGACAAATCAAATAAGCCCAAATTCGGGGGGTTTACTAGTAGCCGTTGAAGAGTTCCACTATCCACCTTCCGGCTCCAGCATCAGATTAGCAAATTATTGTGTTGTCATCGGAATTACGAATACGTTCCAATTTTTATTACGCTACGACCCTTGGAAGATGGTTAAATTAGTTACCTTAGATTTCATTACATAGTTATATACAGGTGGACCTAATAAAAGCGTGTTAAAAACAGTCTTTCTGCTATGCTCCAATAAGCGATTTTATATCTTGCTTGCTTATCGTGTGGGTTTCGAGGTTAACCTACCATTGTAGAACCGCCTTAGGCTTCCGACATGGCTCATTATTAAAGCTTTTATTTAACTTGCAATGTATGTGTCGTAGCCAAGTGGTTAAAATAGCCGTTCAATCAAACAGCCAGCCCTTTGACTGAACATCGCCATTCAATCACACGGCTGTACGTCGCTTAGCCGACTTGTTGACTGCAACGTTCAACACTACAGCTTGACGACGCTTAGCCAAATGGTTAAATGGCAAATTAACTAGGGAGACCATTAGTTTAGCATGTGATTTGAAAAAATAGGAAAACTTTTTGTAATTTCTTCGGAGATTTTTCTTGGATTAAGTTTAAGGACGGTTTAAAAGGTGATCAAAAGTTTGAACAAATTAGTAAACATGAAAAACAAATTAATAATCGTAATATTCTTTATTGTTGCATGTTGTCAGAGCGATACAAAAAATGTTAACAGCTTTTTTTGCTATATAAAACTGACTCTTAATATTATACACCATCTTTTCTCTGCCTCCATGTCCATAATCTTTATGAATAGTATTTAGCATGGTGAAATACTCTTTTCGGGGTACAATGCGTATCACGGGATCATCAGTACTCTTTCTTTTTAAAATAAGATATTCTTTACTGCCAGTTGTCATTAAATCGTATTTTGATATCCAATTATAAGACATAGAAGTCCTGCATTCCGTGTTAGTCATGGACACCCTAGCGTTCTTTATTAACTTCAAATACCTTGGTGATCCATTTCATAATCCTGTGATTTCTCTTCGTATAACTATAAAATTTTAATTCACTCTTATCACTCGTATGTGCCTCCATAATTTCTGGCTCTTCAACACTAGTAACGTACCTATATTTACTACTTTATTTCCGAAAAATATCTTGAAACAATCAAAAACACAGGTAAGTTGACGCCATATTGAAAATAAAACACACCTAGCGCCGTCGCGGTGGTAAGCTGAACTAATTCAATTAAAAGGCGGCTTTTGAGTCAGCTGTAATGTTAAACGTTTTGAGCGCCTCAAATATTCAATTAAGAAGCTAGACGTGTGATTGAATGGCGATGTTCAGTCAAAGGGCTAGCTGTTTGATTGAACGGCTATTTTAACCAGTTGGCTACGACATATGTATGTATGTATGTTTGTTCGGGTGGAATCTTTGAACTCAATTTTGAAGTAGATATCTTCAACCGATTGAGCTGAAATTTTGCATACACATTTAGTTTGGATGACAATGCACGATATGGTTTGTGACGTCATTCTAAATCCAATATGGCGGGCTATCCAAGATGGCGGAGTAGTTATTTTTAATGTACCTACTTTTACAATATGGGTATCAAATGAAAGGGCTCGTTAAGAGTAACTTGAAAAATAATGTGGCGTCAATGTAAATCCAATATGGCGGGCTATCCTCTTAGATAGTAGATAATTAAGCCTCGCGACAAGCTTTTATGATCATATGAATTGTATATAATGAGGTTATAAGTTGATAGTTAAAATTTTTAAGGATAAAATTATTTTCTTCTTTTTGGTAAGCTTTTATTAAAAAAGTTTTTTGTATTTAATTTATTTCATATCTATTTAAGCTTAGATACAACTTTTCATATTATTTATTAGATGCAATCCATGAAGGAAGAAAAAAATGTACGCGCCTTTTTTCTTCCTTCATGATGCAATCCTTTTAGATTTGCTGCTCTCGAAAGTGTCACGTACGCTAACCTATAGACTGAATGGCTAACCGCAAGACATGACGTACAAACAATGAGATGAGCCGAGATCCATCTGTTCATATCATAAAATATTTACACCATTTGCCTGATTGACTGCGCATGAACATGTTGAGCTTATAATATTATACTTGAAACACCTGCGTTTAATGGCCAAATTCGTTTTTGGTACTTTGCTACCCTAACCGCATGACATGACGTACAAACAATGAGATGAGCCGAGATCCATCTGTGCGTATCATAAAATATTTACACTGTTTGCCTGATTGACTGCGCATGAACATAATATTGAGCTTATAATATAATATTATACTTGAAACAGCGTTTATTGGCTAAATTCGTTTTTTGATACTTTGCTGCGAAAAGGTTTAGTTAGCTGACGGCAAATACTAAAGAACATGCTTATGGTTTCAAACCACTTTCCGAGAAACTTTTCTAGGACACTAAAAAAATTCGACACCTCCACACTTTGGGGTCTTCGATAACTCTTCTCGTTTAGTTTTTTTGTGTTTTGTACCGTATACGTTTAACTTCTTTTTAATTAATTTCTTTTTGTAGGTAAATAAATTCAATCAAATAAATAATAATAAGGTATATTCGGGTAAGATCGGACGGTTTTTCGGCAAGTGAAAAGGACTTTGGGAAACTTCATATTTCTCAAAATTTATGAAAGCTATTTCGACGAAATGAACAGTAAACTGAGCGCAGAAGACCATTCTATAATCCAGAGTTCAATCCGATTTCTAGGCCTAGCAGCTTGGATTTTACAGCCATTTAAAAATCAGGTATGTTTTAAAAATTGGTAGGAAAAGATCGGACCTTAGAGTGGTAAGTTCGGACTACTATCTAATTTCAATTCTATTGATAGTTGGATAAGGTGCTTACTAGGTCTGTGTCCGGCATTTCATCTAGTTTTCGTCAATAGTGCTTTTTTTTTAAAAGCTCTTTGTATGTGGTGGGACCGACGTTTTGATTATATTTTCGACTTTTGATGTCCGATCTTTTCCTGCATGATAAAATTTTAGAAAATTATGGTTCTCAAACTTTAGCACAAGACGTGCTTTTGCGAGCCTATACATTTTTAAAAAGAAAGTACAAGTTGAAAAAGGGACAGAATTTAAAAATAAAGTCACTAGATGGAATAGTAATGTGTAACTTAAACGAAATTATTTTCGAGTTAAGTAAATTTTAGGAAAATATTTGTTCATTTTTAGTACTTATTGGGTGTCATTAAATTGGAAAAAAAGGCCTTAAGGAAGTGTCTAAAATTTAAATGTATTTTATGTATTCTTATTTCACTATACCAGCTTTCATTCTGTGCGTGAAAATATATTTTTACCTTTCAGTTTGTGAACCACTGGAATTTTTTTCGACGTAAAACACCGGACTGTTTATAGTCCGATCTTAAACTAACAGGCAAAAGATCGGATCTTTGCGAATAATAGCTCTAGATTAATTTTAATTACTTTAATTTATAGCTTATTTGCAAATTCTGACTATACAGTTGAAATATTTATGAAAACATGTAACTTGATACCCGAATTCACTAAAAAAACAAACCAGGGAAAAGTCCGGATCAGTGCCTAAAACGTGAAAAATGCCATTTTTTATTTAACTCATCGCTACACATAAACTATTAGGTCTAGGGATAAAAGCGACCTACGAAGAGGGGCAGGATGAAATGGTCTTGCTTTTTACGTTGCCAGTATTTAAAAATATCCACAAATTTGCTTTATTTTTAAGGGATCCGATCTTTTACCAAATCCGATCTTACCCGAATATACCTTATGTGCATGTCTCAATTAATCACTTAGGGGCCACGGTCTGGCCCAAATTATTTTCATTTTATTTTATTTTATATATTTTATTTTCATGGCATTTTAATCACAGTTTAGACGGAGCAGTAAATAGTATTTTATATCCTTTCAGCTTTTGCTAAGCCGCCAGTTACCCCCTATGTGATCCTATACATACAGATAGGTACAAGTTATTATTACTTATTATATTGGGATTTTATAACATAATAATATGAATAGTCGAAATATATGGGGCGGCCCCGTAGCGTGCCGTAGCCTAGTTGATAGGTAGTAGGTACGTCTGCTTTCGAAGCACAGGGTCGCGGGTTCGAATCCCGCCCAGGGCAAACATTCGTGTGATGGGTTGTTGTTGTTTGCCGTGTGTCTGGTTGTTGTATATTTATCATGAAGGAAAAAAAATTCCACGCCCATATGGAGTAGTAATCATGCCTATTTTGTATCGAAACCAATGCGGCCGCTCAGAGGGGTGGGAGGGTAGGTGGAAGCGGGAGACGGGGTTTATCTTTTAACTCTATCAGTCTCTATCACACATCTTTGAATACGTTAAGTTAGAAAAAGATAGAGACATTCATGTTATGACATGCCCAATTAAAAACAAAATATCAATAAAGTATGACATTTATTTGTCTTTATATGGCATGTAAAAAACAAAAAACTTCATGGTTGCTTCGTGAACGAGTATTTGAAAGAAAAGTGTGAATGTGTGGGTGAGTTGCAAAATTGTATCATAGCCGGCACCCATAGTACGTTTTGATTACTACCTTACTACTCCATTTGGGCGCGTAAAATTTTTTCTTCCTTCATGATATTTATATATGTTAAGTATGTAAGTACTAGCTTTCCCGCTAATAGTTTTCCCGAGGGAATGAGGTATTTTCCCGCGGTAAAAAGTACCCTTTATGTTATTCTGATGTATAAACTATATTATTATTATTGAAAAGTTTCATTAAAATCCATTAAATTTTTGCGTGAAAGAGCAACAAAAATCCAATCATCCTCACAAACTTTCGCGTTTATAATATTAAATTAATATATAAGTAGGATGTATAATATCAGCTGTCTGAAACCCATAGTACACGCTCTGCCTAGTTTAGGTGAGATGTCCCCACAAAATTAATTATATCATACTATTCGTATACTAATATTATAACGAGGAAAGATTTGTATTTGTGTGTATGTGTATGTTTGTAATGAATAAATTCAAAAACTACTGAGCCGATTTCAAAAATTCTTTCACCATTCGAAAGCTCCATTTACCCTGAGTAACATAGGCTACCTTTACCGCGGGAAAATGCCTCATTTCCACGGGAAAATTTGTTAACGCGGGCGGAGCCGCGGCGGAAAGCTAGTTTATTATATAGTTAGTAATATCATGTTTTCCTTGGTCACTAAATATTCAGATTTCTATCTTTATCCACTATGAAGCTACAGGGGTACATACAAGCTCTTGCTCGCTTGGCTAGGACGTTGACTTGATCCACAGACCCACAGACAACGAAATTATCGTTCCTGTAAAGGTCTCTTTTTTTTATTTTAAGGTTCATACGAAACCCTGAAAATGTAAGGAAAAGATGTGAGACATGTTAAGTAAGTATCTTGGGTCATTATCCTCCACAAGGAATAATAATAATGCACTTGTTTTACCTTCCAATTTTTGTCAAGCATTTACGTATAATTAATTCTGTTACGAATAAATTAATTGAGTATGAATAAAATTTAAAAAGTGACTATTTGTTCGCTGCTTTGCGTTTTGGTTTATAATAAGTAGCCGACACTATTTTATTTCATCGATTGATTTTATGCTTTAACTAAAATATTAACACAAATGCGTTTTTTATTAAATATAAATTTCTTAGGTTCTTTCGGACAAATCTTTGTTAATTGGTTAATTTTTAAATATTTATCATTATACGCTTGTCGTGTGGGTTTCGAGGTTAAACCTCACAAACCCTGGTATTAGAATTATTGAATCGCATAAGTCGGCTTCTGACATGGCTTGTATAACAAATGCATTCGTAGATAGTAGCCCGGACCAACTTTGGGTGCCTTCTGAAGCACGGAACACTATTTGGTATTCTGTGACGGAACCCTTTTCTTTTCGGAAAATTAGGTTATTCAGGCTGCAACTTTCAAAAAGTGACAAGTGCCTTACCGGGATTCAAACCCTGTTTGTGGGACCCGCAATTTGAGACGTGCGATTTACGGGTCTGTCTGATATTGTCTAGATGGATGTCCTTATAGGTATAATCCTCCCCTATCAAACCTTAACGAAATTCCATTCTGACAATGCTAAAACTTGCTATTCCCTTGGTACTAGTTGGTATCGTTGTAAAAAAGTTGCTATCATTATAATTCCGGAGATATTGCTATAGTTTAGAGAGGATTATAGCTTGATGTTCAAGCTATAATCCTCCCCTCTCGTGTAGCCTAACGGTGGGGTCTTTCGACTTACTTTATATCCAAAAAGTTAGTATCAGATTGCTATTCATTGCTCAGTTAAGAAAGAACACTGGTCGCGTTGTGATTCCGAAGATATAGCTGCAGGTTGGGGCGGATTATGGCTTGAGCATTTTAATTTTGCTCTTTTCTGCACAACGCTTTGTTCTTTTATCGCAAAATTGGTATCAACCTTTACTACTCGTTGGTACTGTAAAACTACATTCGATTTATTACGCTAAACATCGTAAAAGTACTTTAAAAATGCATGTAAACTTCCACATACAAAATTTGTTTTGAGTCCCTATAATGCACGGTCCAATAATGCACAGCTAGCATAGCAAAGCACGGCCGAAAAGATTCTCTGACAGCTTGAAATTAAAAAAAAAGCGTTCTTTAAGACTTCCATAGATGACGCTAGTAAAATAATAAGAACAGTGAGATTTATTGTTGACATTTTGTTTTTTTTTTGTCGGGTTGTACGTCATCGGACCGTGCATTATTCAAAACTAATTTGTATGTACAAGTTTACATGCATTTTTTAAGTACTTTTACGATGTTTAGCGTAATAAATCGAATGTAGTTTTACAGTACCAATGAGTAGTAAAGGTTGATACCAATTTTGCGATAAAAGAACAAAGCGTTGTGCAGAAAAGAGCAAAATTAAAATGCTCAAGCCATAATCCTCCCCAACCTGCAACTATATCTTCGGAATTACAACGCGACCAGTGTTCTTTCTTAACTGAGCAATGAATAGCAATCTGATACTAACTTTTTGGATATAAAGTAAGTCGAAAGACCCCACCGTTTGGCTACACGAGAGGGGAGGATTATAGCTTGAACATCAAGCTATAATCCTCCCTAAACTATGGCAATATCTCCGGAATTATAATGATAGCAACTTTTTTACAACGATACCAACTAGTACCAAGGGAATAGCAAGTTTTAGCATTGTCAGAATGGAATTTCGTTAAGGTTTGTTAGGGGAGGATTATACCTAGGTAAGGACATCTAGATGGCAGTATTCACTAAACAGTTGCCACTCGGCTTCGGGGGATTTTGAATATGTTAATACTTGTAACTTTTTTTACAGAATACTAGTAAGTTGAAAATCGGATTCTCATTAACAAAGATTTCTTATCATGCACCTACACAAAACTTAATTCATAAACATGGAAATTAAATCATAATAATCATTTTCTCAAGGTGTAACGATATTTGTTTTGTTGAGGAAGATAATAAATTGTGTAATTTATATAACACTAGCTTTTTTCCGTGGAAATGAGGTATTTTTACCGCGGTAAAAGGTAACCTATGTGATATTCTGATGTAATAAGCCATATTATTGAAAAGTTTCATTAAAATCCATTCAGTGTTTTTCGCGTGAAAGAGTAACAAACATCCATACATTCATATATCCTCACATATACTTTCGCGTTTATAATATTATTAGGATATCATCACAAATAACTTCTCGTAACCTAAAATACTGCGCCTGTCTGTTTTTCCAAAATTCAGATGAACATAAATCTGCCAAAGGCTTTGTATATGAAATCCTGAATCTTGAAAATCTTTGATGGATTGTTTTTTCTACTACTCTAACTACTCGCTCTGATCGTAAGCCTGTCTAAACACAAAAGCAATTAAGAATTAGTTTTTACCACACAAAAAGTTGAGGCTGTTAATGACCTTAATGAACAAAACCAGTAAACTCCAAAAAACGTGATTCACAATTATGATCACGAATACCCAATTATATAATTTACTATGTCACGTAGACACTTCGCCATACTTGTAGTTCGCTCACATTGTTAATTTTATTACGTCGTCGTCGTCGCCGGCTACATACCAAACAGTAATACTTTTTTTTTCACCGTGGTGAGATTGTAGGAATAATACACAAACAAACTTGCTTGGTCAAAATATAAAATATAATTTCCATAACAGAATAAATTGTTGAATGTTTTATTTCTAGTTGGATCAGTCAGTTCAGCTTTGAACCACTTCGACGAACCGAACATGATGAATGATGATGACAGTATGACGTTTCGCACACAACTTCTGTTTTACTCTGCTGACGTAGAAAAACGGGAATCACGAAGTCTCCTTTCGTCAGTTAAACGTCACCGAATAAAATATACATACGTGTTTGAATTCGGAGAACCAATAACTAGTTTGATGATGTTTTTAAGAGGCTTGTCAGACAAACGACAACGACCCAAATCATAAATCTTCAACGACCTTAAAATGTCGTCTCACCTTTTCCTAATTCGGTGAATGGACTCCCGTCCACTGAAGAATTTCCGAAATACCTATAAGGGTAAAACAATTTTGCAAAAAATCATGTTCCTTTCCATTAGAACCCAGTTTAAGTGGTTTTATATTTTGCATTCTGCCTTGAGAAGTCTCGTTCAACGGAATCAAAATGTCCATAAGTAATGTATAGTCAGTCACCACTTAATGTCTGTGGTTTTTCATAGCCTTTTATCAGGTAATGGCATGCCTCGGCGCGGTTTTCTCGCCTGATCGCCGGTACTTTCCTAGATTTATAATGCATTGAATGGAAAATTGGTGACAATGTAATTAGGCAAGACTTCTGAGAAAAACAAAAATTATTCGTAAACATGATGTTTATTTACAATATTTAGAATTTTTAGTTACTGAATATTTATTTACGTGCGTTTTATCCAGAAAGTTAGTAATTGAAATTAAATCTGAAAAGCCTAAAGTTTAACAACAAGTAAGATTTTAAAATCTTAACACATTCGACAAGTTGAATGTTTATAAACTGATTGCAGTTTCAGTTTTTTACCGAAATTGTTCATGGTAATAGGTCCGGAAATATTTAACTTAGCGATGTCTTTATTAAAAAAATATCTCCACAAAAAAATGCTATTATTATTATCTTCCGAAAACTAAGAACTATAACAAGAAAGATATCTAGGTACTCGTAACTTTCTAGTTTACGGTACGAATATTGTTATTCCCCTAAATGACGATGACGACAATTATTTGGGGAAGTCATTTTAATGGACCTTAATCATCACTAAACTTAATCGAACACACCTATCTGTTTAGTAGTTAGTGAAATATTCATAGGTACTGTTAGTTAATTGAACGGATAAACCGATTTATTAGCTAATTAAAGTTGTGTTTTTGTTCGATCTATATTTAAAAGCGGAACCAGTCAAGTTACTTCCGAGACTGGTACATAGCCGCGGATTCGTACAAGGACCCGTTTAAGGATGTAGTGTACAGCGTTATGTTTTAACTTATATTCTTAAGGGAAAAAATTAACTGAATACTTTTATATGCATACTAAACTTCAATATGAAGAAATACACTTTTCACAGACTTAGTAACAAGGACTATTGTTCTTGAATTTGTAATCGCATTAAATAGGACTTTTAATGTAGCTTCAATTTTCAATTTCCTTCGTTTGTGGGGTGAGCTAGAGCTAAACCAAGCCTGAAATTATTAACTTTTGATTTATATGATTTATTATTTTTAAACATTTTAGACGTAACAGTAAAAAATATTTTAAGTAGTCAGGATTTTGTGACGTAAGTATAGTTAGTTAGTTACATTAGGTTGAAATTTTCATTCATATTCCATAAAAAATATAAGGGATGATATTATTATGGAGGGCCTGTTGCCGGCGGGCGCGCGGGTCGGAAGGGGGCACGGGCGGCGAGGCGGTGACGCATGCGCGACGAAAGGCGCACGGGGTGGGAGGCGCGCGCCTAGCGCTATTTAAACTGTTCTTGCGAACGGTCATCATGCATTGGTCTGTTTGCAATCCGATGTTTAGTTAGCTATAGTAATACGATTGCTCGAGTCAAAGACAGACTGGCATCAGCCCGTGGTCAAGACAAAAGTTTTCGCAGACATACGCTAGCTAAGCGTGCAGTGGACCCAGCGTTCAGGCAAGAACCCAGTGGAGTGTCGTGAAGCCATGGCCGCAGTCGCCGCTGCCCAGAAGAACCGCGAGATGTTCGCCATCAAGAAGTCCTACAGCATAGAGGTGAGGACCTCGTCTTCTACCAGCAGGCCCTACGCCTGCGCTTGCTAACATCAAGTCTTTGTGGCCGGTCGGCATTTACTAAACTACTTCTTACTTTTTTCCTACGAGTGCTAATTTTAATATTATAATTCATAAAGTGTACAATTTATCCCTTTTAAAGTGACTGACCACAAACACCTGATTTTACAATATTTTTTATAAATTGTAGATAAATTTTTAGAAGCTTAAAATGCTTTTATATGACAAAAAATATTGTACAGGAGAAATAGATACAGCTACAGAACAAAAGAAATAGTTTTGAGTATTAAATCACTCTCTTTTATTTTAAAACGTTTCTCTATAGTACAACACTTTTTATCATGTAAAGGTATTTAACTAACAAAGTGCATACAATATCGCATATCGTCATGGTTCAAAACATTGGCTATTATTAAAGCCCTCAATTAACAACTATTTAAAAAATATTGAATTTTTACTCGCTTGAAAAATAATTAAATAAAAGGTAATGTTTTCAACTTCGTTTAGTCAACAAAGTACTAAAAAAATAGCATGTAATGAAACAGGGTCATATTATTCCAGCCAGATTGCAATTTTTCTTAAAATTTACAAAGAGCAATGCACAGGCCTACGGTTATCAGTTTTCTGAGAATCCTCTCTTGCTCTCTTGAGCTTCTCTTGAGAATGTCTTGCTGATGGGTAAATGTTTCTGGGATAGATAAAGCTGTACAAGAGCTAGATTATAATCATCATTAAAGTCATCAAGTTATGACCTCCGCGCTCAGCTGCACATCATTTGCATAATCGCCATTACCTACTTGTTTTAAATCACACATCGGCCTTGTCCAACCACTAACAATAGACTTAACATCTAAACGCGAGTGCTTTGCAAAAACTTCACGAAACAAAGAGTTAACAATGAGAAAACACACTATCGGATGATGTGCCAATGTTTGCAAACTTTAAAATATAGCGCCGCCGGACCCGAAACGAACTCGCGACCACTTTTTACAACAACAAAACAAAGAAACTCGACCGACATATAATAGGAAGAGTTTCGTGTTGCACATAACAGGAAGAATGTCAAGAAATCGTGTGAAAGTAATGCTTTAAAAATGTTAACTGGTAATTCTTGGGCTGATTGTTCAAAGGCTTCCTCTCCGTCTCCGATGTGATTTCATTACGTGGCCGGCGGTAACGACGCCCGACGGCCAGGGCTCGTAAATGACATTATTCCAGCGCATATTTTGATATAATTAAGACACAGACATGCACTTTCTCAACTTAATCGTGTGACAATTAAATAACAATCGCAGACATATAATAAAAAATAAATACGTTATTGTTGTAGAGATCCAACGTAACACGCTCGTAACCGCGTCATCGTCGCGTCCGTGTATTGCGTTCTCATCACCAGCACTGTAAAATAAATCACTACATAGTATAAAATAAAGTCGCTTTCTCCGTCCCTATGTCCCTATGTCCCTATGTCCCTATGTCCCTATGTCCCTTTGTACGCTTAAATCTTTAAAACTACGCAACGGATTTTGATGCGGTTTTTTTTAATAGATAGAGTGATTCAAGAGGAAGGTTTATATGTATAATACATGCATAATATACTGAAGGATAACCCACAATAACCATTTTCCCGTGCGGAGCCGGGGCGGGTCGCTAGTACTTTATAATTAATTAAGTTTCCATTATTATTGAATGTTTTGAATCATCATTGGCAATACAGTACTAAATTCTTTCTTATGTTTATAATTTTCTAAGTAAAACAAATCCCAAATGGAAGCTGCTGCGAAATAAATCTTATTGCGAACTTTCTGAAGCTGTAGCATCATGACTAAACATACAGTATATATTTTTTTACTCAGCTCGTGTGTGTGAGAAAGTCTCGTATACACGCACTAAGTAGATGCGCTGCGATCCTTTATCATTATTGATTGAAATAAATGCTGAGCGATAACCAAGTTAAGACCGACATGCTATAGTTAACGTGTATTTTATAATTACGAGTATGATTGTAATACCTTGACCATCGAAGGTCAGTGCGTTCACCAAAGGGGTTAATGACTAAACTTAGTCAAATATACTATTTTGTACAATGTACAAACGATAGTCACTCGTATTTAGCTAACATAAATACCAGAAAATCGTAACATTATTTTAAAGCTCGTAATATTTTGTATAATGCATTCGTTACAATGATTGGCTACCGTCAGGCAAACATTAACTTGTGAGACCTGTGTTTACAACAAATTCGAGGTTATTGTGCCCTTGACCAAAACGAGGTTCTTTGCGGTCAGTCAGTCGTCGTACAAAAAAATTATGATGCTACCGTTTTTAGTGTTAGATGTTCCATAGATTAAATTCAATATAGAGGGTGGACACTGAACAGCAGCGGTCACTCTTGGCTCCGGTTAATTAAACGTCAGCCGATTGGAACGGTGAAGTGGCTCGCTCGCACTCGGCGGCACTCGGGCACCAAGGCTAAATCAACCGGATTCCGAAACCTACCCGCTCTAGTTAAGTGGGCCTTAACATTACTGTATGACACTGGTAGCTATTTCCGCAGGTTTTGGCCTTACTTGGTAATCGCTGCAAAAAAAGACACTTTGCGGGTTTTCCACTAAGCCCTCTGTTTCGAAGTGCAAATAGGTAGTATTAAGTAATTTATTTGAAATTAGACAAAAAGAGTCTTTGTAAGGAATCATCAAAGGTTACAATAAAAATTGAAAACTTTATATTCATTATTACGCCGCATTTAAGGGGCTCGGTAACAATCGCGGGTGATTAGCTCAACCCTTGACATACATAGTTAAGTTTGCACGACCACTCTACTGGAAAATGCTAGGTCTCGCCTCTAGCGCACCTAGAGTTACTTTCAGACTAAAGAACCTTGCGACAATAAAATCTCACAAAACATTACCTAGCAAAATCGTGTGCCTCGTCTTCCTTTACGTGCTGAACAACTACCGACCTCACTTTAATATTGCACGTTACTCTGATGTAGGTTAAGAGATAAAGAAAACCCGATGAAAGATATGTATGAGATGAGTACATAATATAATGCACATTCGACCTTGTATGTACGCCGTCCTCATAAATAGCTCTGAAAACACCGAAATCCACTTAAGGGGACCACCGTTGACCGGAATCGGGTACCTTTCGGTGTTTCAGAATTGGTTATTAATTATCAAGCTCGGAGCTAAAACGTTTAATTATTAATTAGTAGTAATCAATGTTCAATAAATTCAAATGTAGTGGCAACGGTTCTTTGGTAAAGATAGTCATTATTCAATCAATAAGATAAAAAAATGTCATTAGAGGTCTCACGATGATTCCTAAAACAATAGTCAGAAGAATTAAGTTCTACTTTCCTAAGTGTGTAAAGTAGAAATTCAGTATAATTGGATCTATTCTGGTGCAGTCGAGCTGAAACTCGCAGATCCTTTGAGAGATTTCATCGCAAGACGGCGCGTTTCCGTCGGGTAGAAGCGGTATAATGGCAGCACTTTATTCGCAGCCACATCTCAGGAAATAAGCTTAGGAACTACGTAAAAGCAATTCGTGTTCATATATGAAATATAACGCGTTCCGACCGCTATATATTTATGAGGATTCTGAGATCAACCTATTTATAGAGCGCCTTTGTTCGCGAGAAAATATTTACTGCAATTGGTTACTCTGTTTTATAGGTTTATTTGTAGGTATATAAGTGTCGGTTGATTGGAATAAATTATAGATATAGTAATAAATGTACAATGTACAATCACTATGCGGAGCAGGTATACAGACGCTCTAATTACAAACAGGTATCAACAAGTACAACGAGACTTAATGACATATTAATAAAATTAAATAACTATTAATTAGATGTAACTTAATTGCTTTAAACTAATACATCAACTTACTATAATTAAAAGACCTGCTATTTAAACTATTACTTTAAGTAATATTACGTCCAAGGAAAGAACACTACTGGCATATTATCTTTAAGTATCAATAGTACACTTGATGTGTACTAAATTGGAAACTATAAGGCAACTTAATGAAATTAAATAGCTACTTTATCCGTTTTTCGGGGACAGTCAAACATAAGTACTTGTTACTAAATATGCAAGCCTTGGGCAAGTTTACATTACTAGCTACAGCTAAAAAGATAATGTTATTCCTTCGATAGCCAAGAAAGTAATTGCTTTTTGCAGTAGGAGTATTTTTGAACGTTAATTGTTTTTTCAGAACGGCTACCCATCCCGCCGTCGCTCGCTTGTGGACGACGCTCGTTTTGAGACACTGGTAGTCAAACAGACCAAGCAAAGCGTTTTGGAGGAGGCTCGTGCCCGTGCCAATGGTGAGTCTTATATTAAAATTCTTTTGCCTTCACAAAAGAATGTCCTTCCTCAGTGTAGCGTGTTGGCCCCTATGTTGTTTAATATCTACACAAATGACCAACCATCCTGTCCAAATACCTCCCGATTCCTCTACGCGGACGATCTTGCGCTTACGTCTCAATCGACCAGTTTTGAGGAAGTTGAGAATAATCTCACTGCAGCCCTCAACAGTTTAGGTCAATACTATGACGATAACTCGCTCAAGCCTAACCCTACCAAAACTGAGTCAAGCGTTTTCCACCTCCGCAACGCACAAGCGAGGCGTAAGCTCGGGATTAGAGATTGCAACCCGGTATGTTTTTCAACCCGGCCGGGTCCGGTAACAATCGCCGCCAACCCGGCCGGACCCGCCGGGCCCGGCCGGGCTGATGTTCTAGCATGAAACCTTTAAAGTATTTTATGACAATTTGGTTTAAGTAAATGGAGGAAAAATACAAAGATTTCAAACCAGCAAATCAACAATAATCAGTCTTAATCAGCCTCAAAATCACGAGTTTTTAATACAGAATTAGTTAAGTTTCACTTATGAACGGAATAGTAACATTAGTGTTCCTAATCAATTTTAAGCAAGCATTAGTATTCAGTAATTAAGTTTAAGATAGAAATGTTCTTCCACGCGCTGATAAAATGCCTGGATTTAGAGGATTTCGAGAAAAAGTTTGGAAAGTAATCAGATTATTTAAGAAGTCGCCCGCAATTTAATTACTAATACTATACGGAGTAAAGAGAAAGACCTGCTTGCTTAAAAATTAATTAATTAATAATACAAATGTAACTGTTTAAAAACATATTATTAGAATAAGAATCTAATAACGCAGCCTAATGTACTAAACTTGTCTTATCATTATCAACTTTGATAGATAAACTTTGGTAGCTTTAAATACTCGTAAATAAAGCTAGCGTAGCTTTAGTAAAAACAAAACAAATTCTTAAGAGCAATAACAATATTCTTTTGATAATAACAATAACTTTAGGTGTTATGACTATTGAGTGTTAATATACTTGACTATAATTAAGCAAATTAATCTTATAACTACTGGCTGGGCTACAATGTACCTAACTGTAAACAATCAAACTTTCATATGCACACATGGTCTTAACTAACAAAATGTAAGGTAAAATTGGTTATTTTATGTAGGATAAGTAATTAATAATATAACAAAAAGCATATTTTAGCTTGCATATAGCAAAACAATTATTTTTAGTCTGAAATAATGATCTTATAATAGTTTTCCGCAGTTTTCGTACCTACCGGGCCCGGTCACCGGGCCCGGTATAATTGGCCGGGCCCGGTGGATATCTAAAAGGGCACCGGGCCCGGCCGGGCCGGACCCGCCCGGGCCCGGTTTGCAATCTCTACTCGGGATCTCTTGGCGGGGGGTCTCGATAGCTCACAATAACTCCCCTAAATATCTAGGCGTTCTGTTAGATAGGTCCTTAACCTACAGAAAGAACTGTGAGGCATTGAAGCGAAAGGTGCACTCTCGCAACAATATACTGCAGCGTCTTGTGAGGACTGAGTGGGGAGCTTCGCCACAAGTGATGCGGACTTCTGGACTGGCGCTAGCTTTTTCTGCCGGCGAATTCGCGTGCCCCGTATGGGGCCGCTCTGCTCACACCAAGCTGGTGGATACAGCCTTAAATGAAACTTGCCGGCTTATCACTGGATGTTTGAAGCCAACTCCGGTCAAGCTGCTGTATCCATTGGCTGGCATAGCGCCTCCAGATGTTCGCAGAACTGTGGCAGGCCTGCAGGAGAGGGCTAAAATAGACGTCGACATGCGGCATCCCCTTCATGGGCACGAGTTACCGCCGCAAAGGTTGAAAAGCCGATAAAGCTTTTTAAAGTGTGTCGACCCCCTCACAGCCGAACCCTCACAAGCGAGATGCAACATGTGGCGTGCGCGTACCTCGCTTCTGGATCCTTTTGTCCCGCTCTCTGAGAGTCTCCCGGCCGGACATCGACTTCCGTGGCCAATCTGGAAGTCTTTAAACAGACTTCGGACCCAGGTTGGCCGAAGCAAAAAAAAAATTTTCAGGTGGGGACTCTCTAATGATCCAAACTTGGAGTGTATGTGCGGAGCAGCAGTTCAGTCCATGGCCCACTTGGTGTCCTGTCCTGCCTGTCCTGTCACCTGTTCTCAGCAGGACCTGATGGACGCCACGGATGGTGCAGTACAGATGGCCGGATTCTGGGCGGCAAACATATAGTTCGATTTGTCATCGACTCGCAAAGAAGAAGAAGATATTAAAATTTCTCCTCACAGGCAAATTACATGAACTATCCTTTTCTGCTACACCTACACTCGAGTTATTATTTTCAAAATTACTTGCTTTTCCACTGCGAAAAGTTCATGCAAACCTTTGAAAGTAGCATACATAAAAAATAATTGTACAGTCGTTCTAAACTGATATGTGCACATACATTTCTGTTTGTCATTGTGTTGTTTTATCTCTTTTACGAGTATATTTACGCTACCGGGTAGTTTTCTTGATCACTGTCTGCTAGATGTTATTAAAAGCTTTACTTTTAATTTATTTCATGATTATTTTTTGGCTTTTTTAAACCGATCATGTTTCCTAGCGACCTTGCTAGCGATGTAAAAAAGGAAGCAATCAAAACAAAATACTTATTAGAAAAATAGTAATTCGCGTGATTCATTTCCATTATAATTATTATGAGAAAACTTCTCGTTTGTAATAACGTTACATACTTTAGTAGTTTTAAGATTTTGTTGGTTTGTTTATTTATTTTGATTTATTTATTTAGACTCTGGCTTGGAATCCCAATTCATGCAAGATGATGCTCACATTGGTAACGACGAAAAATCATTCCCAGTTGATGAAACCAAAAATGGACACTTTGGTAATTTGATTTGACTTATTTTTTGTTCTATTATGTTTTTTTCTTTTTTGTTTATTTTATTTTTTACGTTTCTATTTTGTTTCGTAGCTGATGCCGAAACTGAGGACAATAAAGGAAAAGAGGATGAAGGTTTGTACTAATTGTTCTTTTCAAACACATGCAATAATATCGAATAAACCCATAAGCAAGCAGAGCAGATACCTACTGATATTTACAAATCATTGTTAGGTTAGGTTACTTTCTTATAACAGAGCAATTCACATTTCCATAATTTACAGATTACAACTTGACTGAGGAGGAAGTAATTCTGCAAAATGCAGCAAGTGAATCTCCGGAGGCAGAGCAAGCAATCCAGCAGGCAGCTATACTGTTGCGCATGCGCGATGGCATGGGGTCGCTCGCGCGCATTCTCAAAACCATTGACAACTACCGTGGTCACGTACAACACCTCGAAACCCGACCGTCGCAAGCCGCCGGCGTCCAACTCGACGCCCTTGTGAAAGTCAGCATGACCCGTGTGAACCTCCTCCAACTCATTCGATCTCTTCGTCAGTCCACCAACTTCGCTGGAGTCAACCTTCTCTCCGAGAACAACGTCTCCAGCAAGACCCCCTGGTTCCCACGCCACGCTTCTGATCTCGACAACTGCAACCACCTGATGACAAAATACGAACCTGAACTAGACATGAACCACCCAGGATTCGCGGACAAGGAATACCGACAACGTAGAAAGGAAATCGCTGAGATCGCATTCGGTTACAAATACGGAGACCCGATCCCGTCGATCACCTACACAGAGTCCGAGAACGACACCTGGAGGCGAGTGTTTAACACCGTGCTGGATTTGATGCCAAAGCACGCGTGCCACGAGTACAAAGCCGCATTCGGCAAGCTGCAGGATGCTGACATCTTCGTGCCGCACCGCATCCCGCAACTGGAGGACGTGAGCAGCTTCCTGCGCAAGCACACGGGGTTCACGCTGCGCCCGGCGGCCGGCCTACTCACTGCGCGCGACTTCCTCGCTTCGCTGGCCTTCCGTGTGTTCCAGTCCACCCAATACGTGCGCCACTCCAACTCACCCTTTCACACTCCTGAACCGTGAGTATCAAGTTATAACATAACCAGCATAGGTCAACTTCCATACTATTTTTCAGATTGCAGTTAGTCCCTTTTAAAAAATAACTGTTTTTTAATCTCTCATGTCTGTCTGTATTTCACAGCTAATTTACTTCGATTTTACTTGATTGGATAAGCACTCGCACTTCGTAGGATTTTCTTAAAAATCAAACGTAACTTTTGCTGAATATGCAAACATTTGCTTATACAGTTATAGGATTATACAGATATCATCAAGTACCAGTTTCCATATCAGATACATTATGTCTGTCGTGATATCGATATAAAGCAAGTCATAATATACTACACTACAGCATAAATTATTTATCATGCACGAATCGTTTGAATATTAAATTGATACGGAAATTGCAAATAAACCTGTCAACTGAGCTGGTGTTCTCTTACAAAATATTTGATACAGATACGTAATTATAAATAATTCTTCTTAGATTAGAATAGCGATAAATTAGTTGTCAATTACCTTGAAGTATTTTTTTACGGAAATGTTACGTAACGAGTCCTTGTTTGACGTGATGCTAAGTCGGCAGGGCTAATTAACTAACCGATCAATGTCAAATCTTGCTCAGGGTTTTGTGTTGTATGAATATGAACGTACTTACCCCGTAATTGATCGGCGAGGAGAGGGCGAGACTTCTGTGATGGAACTGTAACTTTATTACACGGCACCACGGCACGCTCCTAACTTAGTTACGTCAGCAAAAGCCCGGCACAGGATAAAGTTTTTAGCGCCAAAGGCATTGCCAAAGGCGACTTTTATTCAATTTGGTATCAACTTCACTCTGTCCGCCTGCATCGAAGTGGCTAGTTATTAATATAAAGACCTAATATTTAGTAGAAGGAAGCATAGAAATTGATTGATGTTATCTTGTTATAGTGACTGCATCCACGAACTACTTGGACACATCCCGCTTCTGGCAGACCCCAGCTTTGCCCAATTTTCACAAGAAATAGGACTTGCATCTCTGGGTGCTTCCGATGCTGAAATCGAGAAACTGTCTACTGTAAGTGCCAAGGCTATACCTAAATATTACCTACTACATAAGTATTCTTGCAAACGCGATTTATATTTTTTATATTATTTTTTCATAATGAGCTCATAGCCAATGCGATATGATATTTTTTCAGTCTTGTGCTTGCGAATTTTTAGGTGTAGCTGATCGACAATACATTTAAATGATCGTATCTTTGTACAGGTATATTGGTTCACCGTTGAGTTCGGCTTGTGCAAGGAAAACCAGCAACTGAAAGCTTATGGAGCTGCTCTACTGTCCTCCATTGGAGAATTACTCCACGCCCTCAGCGACAAACCAGAACTCAGACCCTTCGAGCCCGCATCCACTTCGGTACAACCCTACCAAGACCAAGAATACCAGCCTATTTATTACGTAGCCGAGAGCTTCGAAGATGCCAAAGAAAAATTCAGGTAACTATTGACGGTTAGTCAATTTGAAACACAAGATTGCGGGTTCGAATCCCGCCTTTGCTCTTTGCTTGGTTTTGCCCCCCTTACTGTGACATGTCTTGTTTGTATTATATGTCTTACTAACAATGAGAGAAAATCTGTGAAAAAAAGGCAATAGAGCGCAGAAGAAAATGACAGTTGTGTTGTGTTTATAGACGCTGGGTGTCAACCATGTCGCGGCCATTCGAGGTCCGCTTCAACCCGCACACGGAGCGTGTGGAAGTCCTGGACTCTGTGGACAAGCTGGAGACCCTTGTCTGGCAGCTCAACACGGAGATGCTGCACCTCACCAACGCCATCAAGAAGCTCAAGACCTCGCAGTTCGAGTGAACGCCCTACCACAGCAACACGTCAATGGCCCAGTGCACGCGGCTATGCCGCATTTTGTATAGCTAGTGATATTATAGGTATAAGACTGTTGTCGCCGTATGTGGAGTGTGAGTGCGAGAATGAGAACCCATCGGATGGTACTTCGTTAAATTCCTTTTGTACCTAATTGTATTATTTATTTTGCCGAGCTCATTGCCCGGGCCTCGGAAAGTCCACAGTACTCCAATTGCCCATTAACGGACGCTGTGTGAATTTCACGAGACCATTTATTATTACTATTAATTTATAATTTAAAATACACAAAGAAAAAATGGAGCACCAAAAATATATAAATATCAAACTAAAAATATACGTCTTTGAGTGAATTGAGATGTTTTATTAAGCTTATTCTTATTACCCATCAATATTATATAGACAGATAGATAGAAAACGTTTACATGATTAAATATATTCTACCCAACGGACACTGTCCAACATGTGTCCAAAACCAAATCCCATTAAAACACATTCAGTATTTACTAATCTCGACCACTTTTCCTTTTCCATTTTTTTCCGAACTGTTACAAAAAATATTTTGTTTACTTTGATTTGGGTGAATCCCACTATGTCTAGTTTTTTATTGATGTAAACACTGGGACAGATTCTCCCATTATTTCCATTGTTGGCGGTACAATTTGTTGTGGCGGCCACAAAACGCGGCGACAAAAATCTATACTCGGATATGCAAAAAAATAACTGTTTCTAATAATACTAATTGCGTTCCAAAACTTCCAGATTAAATTAAATCTACTATTGATGTTTGTATGAGTAAATGCATGTATGATGAATTAATGTGATAAAGTTGCACAAGGTAGGTATAGTAAGTGTTCCTAAAGCTTACTATTGTTTCTGTTTCTTTTACCTACTGCTGTTTCTTTTCGGGTACTAGCGTTATTTTGTCGCAATATAAAGTAAGGTAGGTATATAATTTGGGAAAAAATGCTTGTAGTGGGATCCACCCCTTTGAATTGAGGTGGACAGGGCTTAGTTAACCGCGCTTCTATGGCGCTGACCCAGTACTATAATTTAGTTGGTTGAATTTACACAAAATAAATTAAATCACAGGGGTACGCAGGCCTCTTCATAAGATCTTTTTCTTCAGTTGTCAGATGTTAAAAACAATTTGTTCAAAAATTTTAAATGTACAAACAAATACATGATATTGTTCAAACCCGTACATCCTGCTTTGGAAGCAATGGATTCAGCCATTACACCACCAAACCTGCAGTTTCATCATTAGTTAGAAATTCATAGAAGTACTACTGCTGGGTGGGAGACCGTAATTTGAACAGTTTCCCCTGTATATATTGAAACTTCAATAAATAAAAATGACAGCGAATTATTTTGATTGATTCTTAAATGACACTCATTGAGTCAGCTACACCAGCGTTGTTTTTCAAACTTTTCCCGTGGAGTGAAATATTTTTCCCCGGGTCAAAGTAGCCAATGTCACTCTACGGCCCCTTAAATCTACCCATCTCTGCACAAAACAATTGGTCAATCTTATGTTTAGTTTCAGTGTGAAAGAAGGACAAACTATGAATAAATTAATTACGTTAAGTCATAAAATTATTCACGATGATAGATGGAAGATTGTAATAATAATCGTTCATACAAGTAGGTAAGGTAGGTAGGTACTTATTGAACGTAAGCTTTGAAATAATCAGTTGAATGAGGGTCTGTCCGAGCATCTCTAATGCGATTTGCAAAGGTCTCCAAGGAAATCTTCAATCGAACTCCGGTAATTCGAATCCGAACCAAGAAAATGAAATATTTATTTTACAACTAATCGAATGATTGATTTAGTATTTAATTTAAAACTGTTATAAAATTTTAATTAAACCTGACATTGAAATAACTATTCGCTAAGCTAATAAGAAACACTCAGTTGTACCTTGTACTTCCTTACACAATTATAGCAATTAGAACCTTCTAGAGCGACGGCAAAAAGTTCCTGCAGAAATGAAATAAAGAGTTGGCTGTTGGAGGTAAAAAATAACCGTGGTTGAATAATGGAACTGGTTTAGAGCAAAATCGTACTGAAAAGGGAAAAAAATGTAACAAGTCATCACAATTTGTATCGGTAAAGGCTGTGAGCAATGTTAAAAGGTCGATGTTTTGCGATGACATTAAACTAGGCGACCACTGACAGGTACTAGTACTAGCGTCTGACGTGACGACAGCAAGGCAAAGGGCGCTCTTAAGATTGAGCTCAATGGAAACTTTATTGCACCGAGAAGCAAAGCCCAGGAAATTGGAAGCGGAGTCTCTAAACAGTCCGAAGAAGTTCTCTAAACAGTCCGAAGAAGTAATAAATTACCCTCAACGTAATAACTAAGTATGCCAATTTCCTTTGTTCGGTGTAGGACAGATTCTGAACTGAACAGAATCGTGCAATATTGAAATGCCTCTTTGCTGCCGTTATACGCACACAAATTGCTTGTACCCTTCTAACAAGACTTTTGATTATCGCCTATTATGTAGGTCATCTATTAGTCATTTTATTAAGCACTGTAAATAATTTAAAATTTTAGTTCATTGTCGTTATATAATTAATCTGGTTTTAAAGACATCCGAGTAGTATTGCAAGCGTGTGACGTCACAGTGGGAAAATTTTAAAATCGTATGACACGAATGATATATTGTTCTACATTATAACTAGTTAATAAAAATAAAATTATTGCCTGATACGTCACTTATATTAAACACTATAAAAATCTGTCAAGTACGAATCAATTTACGCGCAACAAAGGGTTCCGTACCTGTCTGCACTATGTATTTATATGCGATATTTTAATATTATTATAATTCTAAGGTCCCGGGACGGCATTAGAATAGGACCGTGTCCCATGTATTCCCCGTAAGGATGCAATTTCTGTACAGCCAAATGCACTACGAAACACAAAGATTGATATTCTGTGTACCTTATTTTACCTATTTTAAAGAACCGAATAATAACTCAATAACTTGTACAGTTTGGGTTTCATGTGACTAAATCACCCCGTTAGGGAAAAGAGTGTTTCTTTATGTACAGTCGCGTCTAAAAATATGTATGTCGTGGCCGCATCGTAGAATTGCCCATTTCATGAAATGATCGGCCATTTAATGAAATGGTTGTATTTCATGAAATATTTCACTGTCCATTGGCCATATCATGATGTGCCCAGACCAGATCAATGATAAGAAATCGTTTGACGATAGGGCCAGCTGGACGCACTGCTATTTCATGAAATAATCAATCTTAATCGATCATATCGTGGAATTGTTTCATTGACTACCGGTAGAGGCGCTGTAAGCGCCTAAGCGCTTTGTTTGTGTCAAGATGGCGGCCCTTGTAAGCGAAGTTACCTATATTTTTTATAAATAATATAAGAGTTACCTAATTAGTAAGTATGCGATGAAGACTCAGGTAAAGAAACATTCCTACCAAAAAACTTAAGATACCTATAAAACTCTAGT
Organism: Teleiodes luculella; assembly: GCA_948473455.1. NCBI lineage: Eukaryota > Metazoa > Arthropoda > Insecta > Lepidoptera > Gelechiidae > Teleiodes > Teleiodes luculella. Next base: position 10,900,787 of record OX419582.1, read on the forward strand.
GCGCGCCAAAGATGTCACGTGTGGTTCAGTGCATGTGAGCGCGTCCGTCCATGTGCCTTTTTAGATTAAGTAAGTTTGTTATACTTATTTTAAAATTATTTTAATATTCCATAGTAAATTTAAACAACTAAAAATAAACAAGTACGTAACAAAATTGTTCTGAGTTTTCATTAAATATTTTATGGTTACCCTATTTTCACGATATGGTCAAACGTGGGTGACCAAATCGCTAAACGTTTGTCGTTTAATGATTTGGTTACCATTAGTTGGCCACTTCATGAAACGTGAACACTTCACGAAATGGTCAACCATTTCATGAAATGATCAATTCAGCGATTTGGCCACGACATGTATACGTCAGCAAGGGTTCATAAATATGTACACAGCTATGATTTCAAAATAATGTATACAGACATAAGAACTACATATTTGTAGTCACGATTGTTACAAAATATCGTTAACATTCAATGCTTCATAAACATGTCTACACGTTGAAGGACAAAAATATATATGACGGCGGCATTCTGATGTATATATATGACGGCGGCATATACATTTTCAATTCACACGTGATGTGATGACATAATATAAATTCCGAATATATTTTTTTATAAATTTCATAAATAAGTAGGTAACGGCCAGTACCTATAAGGAATGTTACTAAGTATGTAAAATCACTTGAAACTTTGTTACAGTAGAGCTTTTATATATACAGATACACTAGTTTTTGTTTCATTAAAAAATACCAAGTAGTTTTGATTTTATATGCATTCAAAGTTCCCATAAATATCGAGACCCGCTGTAAGTCACGTGACCGCGTGTGACGTCACACTGCAACGCTCCGCTCCGCAGGAGTTTACTCGCGCAGTGTTTTGCTTTATTTCATCGCTTCCAGTTGTATGAATTGAATTAATAATAGATGAAGGGTTCGAAAATGGGCAATCAAATAATCTAGGTACCTAAAATAGAAGGACTTGGTTGCTCATTATTTAGCGACAATAGTGATTTCTTTGCCGTCGAAAGGCGAGGAGTAAAAATGCAAAGGTAAGTTAAGTTAAACTTTTTATAATATAACTCTCGAAAATAGATATTAATATCTGTTCTATAAGTATTATTTTATTGAAGTACCTAAAATACCCAAGTGTTTCATTTTGTAATGCCACTAGCTATAGCTAGAAGTAGGTATCAGAGACCTTAGGTTTTAGGTAATGTAATAGGTATAGCTCAAAATAAAAATAAAAAAACAAAATATACTTTATTGCACAGAACAAAAACAAATACATTAACAATCAAAAAGGGAGAAGGCAAGTGGCGGCCTTATCGCTCTAAGCGATTTCTTCCAGGCAACCATTAGGTCTTATAACCGAAAACTACTAATCCCTACTTAATATTACAAAATGCGAAAGTAACTCTGTCTGTCTGTCTGTTACGATAGAATAGACCTTGAAGACGGACATAGGCTACTTTTTATCGCGGGAAAACAACTGATTCCCACGGGAAAGATTCGGGCGGAGTCGTGAGGCGGAAACTTGATATCTACGAGCTATCTGACCTTGGGGTTTGATAGAATAGACCTTGGAGATGGATATAGGCTACCTTTTACCGTGGGAAGACCCCTCACTCCCACGGGAAAAAGGTCACCGCGAGTAGAAAGTTTTGATAAACCCTGGTACAGAGATATAATAGACCCTAGGGATATGTATAGGCTACATTTTACCGCGGGAACATACTTTAATCCCACGGGAAAAATAGTAGTACAGGTGAAAAGTTTTGATAAAGATTGGTACTGAGATAAAATAGACCTTGGAGTAGGATATAGATTATCTCTTACTGCGGGAAAATACCTTATTCCCACGGGAAAATGGGAGGTCTGGCAGAAAGTTTTAGTGAAACTTGGTACAGAGAAAAAAAATATTTTAGGGGGGATAAAGGCTATTATACCGTGGGAAAATATCTCATTCCCACGGGAAATATAGTAGCGCGGCGGGAATTTTTGATGATACTTGGTACAGATATATGTAGAATAGATCTCGGGGGGATGGATTAAGTCTACCTAATACTAGTAGCGCGCGCGGCTACTTTTTCAGGCTAGAAATTATCTCATTCCTACGGGAAAAGTCGAAATCCAACGCGGGCGTAGCCACGGGCGGGCAGCTAGTAGGTACATAAAAAGGTAATCACTTCACTACTTATACTTAAGTCAAAATGATCTTCACAACAATAAACTGTGCTTCGATTTCTAACAGGATCTGATCTCTTCATGGCTTGTAATCATTTACTTCGTATTTTGACATCCATTGGAACGACAAAAAATAACTTTTCCGGCGCATTGATGGCCGTATTTGTACATTTTGGCACAACACATGATTTTCTGGTATTAGGATTGTTAATTAAAAAAAAAATCAGAAATCCAAGTACAAAATAACTAATAACGCAAGGCAGCCGTACGGAAGAGCGGGAACGGACTGAGCGAGCGTTGCATTATGACGTCACGCGCTTGAACGCGGAATTTCGTCGCGCGCTCACTTTAAAATTCTCTATCTTGGAAACTAATTGACGTATCGAAATAATTCTTTCACTAGTAATTTTTATTTTGAACGGAGAATTTATAAAGCTAACATTCAAAATTAGTGAACATTCTTTAATGAAAGGAGTTTCTAATTTTTCTATGGTTAAAAAGCTCGTAGAATAATTTCCATTTCCTTTTCTTTTACGCATAGTTGTCAATTTGATGGATACATGTACCTATTTGTCCTTCAACGTGTAGACATGTTTATGAAGCATTGAATGTTACGATATTTTGAAATAATTCGTGACTACATATATGTGGTTCTAAAGTCTGTATACCTTAATTTGAAATCATAGCTGTGTACATGTTTTTGAACCCTTGCTGACGTATATATATTTTTAGACGCGACTGTACCTATGTATCTATTTTAATAAAAATAGCGGCAAGGGGTAGGCCTTCCAGACCATCGAAATTCTGTACTTTTTAGGGTTCCGTAGCCAAATGGCAAAAAACGGAACCCTTATAGATTCGTCATGTCTGTCTGTCTGTCTGTCCGTATGTCACAGCCACTTTATTCCGAAACTATAATACCGATACTGTTGAAACTTGGTAAGTAGATATATTCTGTGAACCGCATTAAGATTTTCTTACAAAAATAGAAAAAAAAAAACAATAAATTCAGGGGGTCCCCATACATAGAAATGAAACTAAAAAAAATTTTTTTCATCAAACCCATACGTTTGGGGTATCTATGGATAGGTCTTCAAAAATGATATTTAGGTTTTTAATAACATTTTTTCCTAAACTGAATAGTTTGCGCGAGAGACTCTTCCAAAGTGGGAAAATGTGTGTCCCCCCCCCCCTTCTTACTTCTAAAATAAGAGAATGATAAAACTAAAAAATATATATGATGTGCATTACCATGAAAACTTCCAACGAAAATTGGTTTGAACGAGATCTAGTAAGTAGTTTTTTTTAATACGTCTAAATCGTAAACCACAATTTACCTTTCACTATTATTAAAACATCGATCAAAGTCACAACGAACTACAAAAACTTTTATAATATGTTACTGGCTGCTACGGAACCCTTCATGGGCGATTCCGACTCGCACTTGGCCGCTTTTTAAAATTAATCTTCAGGAGCTGTTTACCAGAATCTCTTTTTTTTTTTAATTGACCTTGTGTCGAATTGCTTGTGTCGAAAAGGTACGATAATCAAGCTTCACCGGACTTGATACCAGAATCTCATCTAATTAGATTCACTCTAACCTCTTAAAACTTAAATGTGAATGTTCCTAAAACGGATCGCTAAACAAAAAAATATAGGTATTAGAAATTATGTAGAATAATTTTAAGAAAACCTGCTCGGTTAACTCTCTAAAATTAGTTACACCCCTGTATGGTATGTTACTGGTTATACCCGTTAATTTTGCTAACCAAAACATGTTATCTTTCGTATAAGGAAAAATCATGTAAGTTAGCTGACACTAATATTATTTTTCCTCGTATACGACTGGTTAACAAACTTATACGAGGGCTAGGGGAATAAGTACATAATTATAATAGATCAAGTTAAAATACACAAAAATGTCTTACAAATTGATGTAGTTATGAATTGATTTGTATATATTAAAAATATCATTTTTGATACTACTGCAGTACCAAAAGATGTCAACACGCACGCACAAAGACGATTTTCTCATACAAAATCGCCAATTTAGTTTTTTTACAGTCATTGTTGGGTTTTCCTCAATGTTCTGTAAACAAAGCAAACATAACCGACTATGTAATATTTAAATAAATTTTACAATCAGCTTCCTCTTTGATTTAATCAATTACTGTAATTAACAAATCAGTTTTAAAGAGACCGTGTGCTGTCCCTGACCTAGGACTATCCGTATAGCTCGTTGAGGTGAGTCACATCCTCTCACTACAAAGCGCCTGGGATTGTTGCTATAGCAATATCCACCTGAGAATCTGTCCAGTTGCGAATCTGTTCACTTGCTACGGAAGGAATAAATTTATGTCTTTGCTTATTTTTAAGTCAGAGACAAAGAATTTTACGTAGTAGGTACTTATTTAATCCATAGTTAATAAAATATATTTAATTACTATCCCTTCCTATATCCCTCGTCATTTCTGCTCGGTGTGTTAGGGTTCAACTCACTAAAAACCAGACGCACTCATATGACGCTTGTACTTGCTTGCAAACTCCTCCGTGGCGCTCTTGCTTGCCCCTCAACTGGTATCTCGTGTGTGTTGCTTGTTTGTTCCTGATAACTACCTGCGAGCCCGCAGCCATCGCCTACTGGCTGTCCCAACCATGCGCACTAACCACCACTACCACCTCCCCACTTGTACTTGCTTGCACCCAACTTAACTCGCTCTTAGCCGTGTCACCTCACGTTAACCTATTTTCCGACTCGATAGCTAGTCTGAACATTTGAGATATGCTGAAACATTATAAAATTTCCTCTTTTATTATTGTATGTTTAATAATACAGTTTACAGTGCCTTAGTAATGTAAGTTGCTGTCATACTGTAAATTTCGTTTAAAATAAATAAATAATAATAAAATAATAAATAAATATTGAAATGCTAATACAAAGGAAAAGAGAGTACCTACTCTTTTACAGCCTAAATAAAGGCTGCTACATAAAGCGCTGGCGGCCATTCCACCGACATTTCAATGCCAGGAGCCCAGGAACAAACTTCCGTCGGCTATGCCGCGCAAACCAACCCGGCGGCTCTGTGTGTAGCTGCATTCAGAAACAAGTATCGAAACCTCAGACAAAGAGTTGGGCCTGAAGTAGTCACTATAGGGGAGGATGGGGGAATTGCGGACGCTGAAGGGAAATAACGCACAACATTCGTACTATCAGTAATAATCAGTCTGTCTTTATTAATTATTAATCTTTACTTATTCATCTACAAAAACAATTATACTTATTAAACGAGATCAATCAACAAATAGAATATTTTCAGCAAAAACAAAACCTTTTCTGTCCGTAATTACCCGTAGCGCTCGGGGTAAATTCGGACTGACCCTGGGTTAATTACGGACAGCACGGACTAGGTCCACATCATACACAAAAATCACAAGTAAAGCCTTTAGAAGAACTTCCTGCAGTGCAGTTCTCATGAGCCCACTTGTTACACTTTGAGCACATAATCCAGTCTTCGGCGGGTGGATCACTGTACTGGGTGTACCCCGCAAGGCTTGTCCGCAATTAACCCAACTGGATATTTTTAAATCAAAGAGAGAAATTTGTAGGTTATGAAAACGTTCAATAAAAACAACATTGGCGATTCAAACTCCATTGACAAAGCTATCCATAGAAAATATCACTTTTTACCATCACTTAGTATACAGACCTGTCCCTCGTATTAAAAAACACTAAAAATTAGATCAATATACACTTTTTTTTTCAATTTTACCTACCTTTTAAACTGTGCACAGCCGGCTGTCGTAAGTTTTTGCGTGGCACTAAAATGGCGGAAAGAAACAGATGACAGCACCGGGCTGCCACGGGGGGAGGGAATCAGTAGATACTTGCTAGTCCGTATTTACCCCGCGTCCGCAATTCCCCCACTCTCCCCTACTATGGCCGACCGAAAACGGAGTTTGATCCTCATGGTACGAGTGTCGAGTATGTAGACATAATGGCTAATGATTTATACAGCTAAGTTTCAATCTGAACATCATCGTCATAAGATACTTACTTGGTTTTATTTTTATAGACAAGAAACGAATAGAATATGATAATCATTTTAATAATAGATAACTATAATATTTAACAACAATAAAATTATATATATATACCTACGTAATAATACAATAATATGTTTTGTAAATTTTAAGAATCGAAAGAGTAAAAATAACACATAACGCTTTATATTAAATAGATAAAGGTGCATTATGTGCTTACATTATTCCTTTGAATTAATTTCCCGTTTTGTAATGCATTAACACTGCTGTGAGGGGAATATCGCTCCGAGGTCGTGGTGGTCCACCTACTTAGTCCACCTGGGTGAAGAAAGGGCAAGTTTTTCTTGCCGGTGATCCTCAGTCCAAAATCTACGATAACTTTGTTTTTTACTACAAAAAACTAGTACCTACCTGTGCACCGAATGATGAAACTTAAAACAAATATTACCAATCTAGGATTTTTTTCTGAAAAAAGTTACCAAGGTTTGAGGATTTATTGAGCCAGAAGAGGTAATAAACAAGATTATAAAATATATTATTAGAATAACAAAACACCAGTGAGGCAGGTCTAACACAACAATAGCATTTAAATGATGGAGTTCCGTCTTCAAGCGGATTATTTAACTTGGTCATCATCCCCAGAGAGGATGACGGCGTATGTATTCTTTAAGGAGTTCACTTGGCCCTGCAGAGTGCGAAGCCTCAGCTCCACCGTCTCAAAGTTCTCTTGCAGACTGTTTACTTGGGTCTGGATTCGTTGACGCACCTGAACATTTACATATCCTTTACAAACTCTATATACTGCACTGCACTACCATCTTATTTTTTGTATTGACCTTCGCTTGTGTCGTAAAAGTAGATCCGACGAATCAAGCTTCACTGGACTTGTTGAGAAGCGGAAAGCTCTACCCCAGAGTAGTCATGTACCAACGCGTCTAGAGAGAATCTCGACCTAGCGGGTTTGACGCAGAATGTGCACTTTGCAAAATGAGCACTAAGCGCAAAGTGTGCATTTCGCAATTTGTGCACTTCTCACAAGGGGCATTTCTCATAATGTGCATTTCGCAAAATGAGCACTTCGCAAAATGTGCACTTCGCAAAATGTGCATTTCGCAAATTGAGCACTTTTCTAGGGTATGAGCCAATGGTAAAATAAAAATAAACACTTTTACAAAGTACTTAATCATTTATTTCAAAAAAATATTAATGACTAAGTTTATATAGTCAGATAAAATATTTATATCGAGGGCATCATTCCATAGGGGCGTATGCGCAAAAACCAAATTTTACAGGAGAGACAAAAAACTTAATATTTCAGTGAAAAATTAGTCTATCAAAATGATTTTTTTAGTAGGGTGATATTATTTTATGTTTGTTCGTTGGGTAGGAAAAGAAATTGGATTAAAAATGTATTTCAGGAAATATTGCACATACGCCTATTTGGTCCGACATCTATGGCAAATATTTGTTACTCTATTTTCATATATTTAAAGGGCGTAAAAATTAAAAGCATTATATTTACTGTTATTGTTGAATTAATTACGGAATTCTTTGATAGCCTTTTAATAATATTATTAAATAATCACCAAACACTTGATAACTAATCAGTTTCTTTGTTTATACGCCCATATGGCACAAACTTGAATTCAGTAACTATCAAAATAAAACAAGGGCGTACAACACATACTCATAAAACCTCGGTAAAATAAAAGAGACATCAACTCAATTAAACGATGATACAACTAACCCAAAAAGATACAGCCTCTAAGGCATCAGTTATACCGAAGTGGCGTGGCGGTGGCATATGGCAAAAGCGTGGCGCGTCGCCAAACACAACGGTATTTAACGTAACTATTAATGAAAATAAATAAATAAGAATACCCTCAAAAGAAAGAAATTGTTTGTTTCAAACTGAAAAACCGATTTGAATGCCAAACTATGCCAGGGAGTGGACGAATACAATGACAGGTTCGTGGAAGCTGTCCATACAGCGGGGTCCAAAATACTAAAACTAAAAAGAAGGAGGAAGAAAAACGAAGGATGGTTCTGCAGGCAGATCTCAAAATATCTTACTCGCGAGCTTCATGAATTTAATACGGATCGTAGAGGCCATTGGGCGTAACATAAGCTTCAAAGTGTTCACAAGAGATTTGTCTGTTGGGCAAAGTCAATTGACGAAGCTGAAGACTGCGGACGGTAGGAACTGTAACATCTAACCTTGAGCTACTAGAGGAAATCGAGGAGTTCTATGGATAGTTGTACACAACAACGCGGATACCTGTCAGCCAAGCTGCAGCAGACTGTCTTCTGTATACCCAAGCAGCAAGCTGCAGCAGACTGTCTTGGGTATAAGAAATCCCGGACCCCGGACGAGATAAGGATGGCGATCTAACAGTTAAAAAACAACAAAGCACCGGGTGATAACGGAATAACTGCTGAACTTCTGAAGGCAGGTAGTATACCGGTCTTAAAAGCCCATATTTACAAATTGTTTTCGAGAGTTACTAATCTCGCGCGCAGATTCAACGACTTCTAGCCTCCGGAACGAGCCGGTTTCCGAAAAGGCTATGTATAAACTGCCGCAACATGTGAATGTTGTCTATGTTACTACGTTTATGGACTATGAGAAAGCCTTCGATTCGATCGAGACTTGGGCAGTGCTACGGTCTCTTCAGAGGTGATAAATCAACTACCAATATATCGAGGTGCTAAGTGTTTGTAATAGAACGCAACCATCCTACCATCTCAGTCTGACTCCAGCTCAGCGGGGTGTGAGACAAGGAAATGTTATCTCTCCGAAGTTGTTCACTGCTGCACTGGAGGATGTCTTTGCTTCTGGACTGGGAAGGACATGGTATCAATTATAATTTTAATGATGAATAGGTACATTACGTACCTTAGGTTTTCCGACGATATTTTGGTCATGGCTTTAACCTTGTTTGGAGGACCTCAGCGCAATGCTCGATGACCTCAAAAGTCTCCTAACAAGTGGGTCTGAATATGAACATGAAGAAGACAAAAAGTAATGTCGAATGCTTGTGAAGTACCTAGGATTCCAATAAAAGTTGGGGACTCTGCTCTCGAAGTTATAGACCATTACGTATATCTGGGACGAAGAGTCCAGTTAGGTATATCTAACTTCGAAAATGAGGTTAATCGTCGAATTCAACTCGGCTGGGAGCGTTTGAGAAGTTGTGCAATATCTTTTTGTCCCAAAAACCGCAGTGTCAAAAGTCGTTGACCAATGTGTGTTGCCAGTGATGACTTACGGATCTGAGACGTGGTCGCTTACGATGATGGGCCTCATAAGAAGGCTCAAAGTCACTCAAAAAGCGATGAAGAGGGTTATGCTCGGAGTTTCCCTGTGCGATCGTATCAGGATTGATGAGATACTCTGGAAAACCATAGTCACCGACTGGTGGAGCACATTGCTCATAGAACCGACACAGTAAGTATTAAAGGTATATCAGTTAAAGTATAAAAAGTAAAAAATAAGTAAAAATTCTTCATAATTCTCCTGTAGAAAGTGAACCTTTCGCTATGTGGCCCTTTTGTGCAAAGCAGCGAGCTATTACAGGAGACGTACAGTGTAGGTCCCCTCCACCCTCGCGCCTTTTTATTATATTTTGTTACGGACCAAAAAGGCATATACGTTCATACTACTGTTTGGCTTGACAAAATATTAAAAATTGGGTGGTTACGCCTAGTATACGTCTATCTGGTTCGATATTTATAATTTGTTATTAGGTTACGCCTATAAAACTTTAAGCAATATTGGGAGTAATATTTAAGGTGCTAAAATGAGTGTTTTTGCATCTGGTGCGCCATTTCAAACAGAATCCAATGGCATCAAAAAATTTTTTTCGAAAATCCGTATGTACGCCCCTATGGAATGATGCCCTCGATATGTATTATTATTTGTATATGGATACTTTAAACGTAATGAAATTAAAAAGTAAGGAAAATTTAGGAATAATAAATAATAATAAATATGTGGGACATCTCACACACGGCCATCTGACCCCAAACTAGGCAGAGCCTGTACTATGGGTGTCATATACATAATATATAAATATACAACATCCAGACACAAGGCAAACACAATAGAATTGAATAGAATATACTTTATTGCACACCAGTAGTAAATTTAAACAATACAGTTACGACAACATACGTGTACAAATAGGCGGCCTTATTGCTAAAGTAGCAATTTCTACCAGGCAACCCATGTGTGTGTGTTATGTCAACAAGTGCTCATCACACGAATGTTTGCCCTGGGCGGGATTCGAACCCGCGACCTTGTGCTTCGTAGGTAGACGTACTACCAACTAGGCTATGAGGCCATCAATATAAATTAAAAGTAAAAATCTTTCATTGAAGAACATCCTTTTTATGTCTGAATATGGTCTGAGTAGACAGAAATATTTATTTGACTATCAAAACTTTAGTCTTGATTAATATTTTTCAAATAAATGATTACTTTGTGAAATACAAGGGAGACTGCCCGAACTAGCTGTCATCACTGAAAACCAGTGTGGGTTTGTCGCAGGAAAATCGACCACTGACGCAATTCACACGGTTAGGGTCTTGATGGAGAGATATAGAGACAACAAAGCCGACTTGCATATGGTGCTCATCGATTTGGAAAAGGCTTTTGACAGGGTCCCGAGAGATCTAATCTGGCAAAAAACCGAATACCTTCACTGTGATTTTAGTGGGAATCGCAATACTAATACCATCGCGATGGATGGAACTCTGCTGAACCAAGTCGACCATTTTAAATACCTCGGGTCAGTTATTAAAAAAGATGCGACCATCGACGCGGATGTGATGCATCGCATAAACACAGGTTGGATGAAGTGGCGAGAGCTAACGGGAGTGATGTGCGATAGAAGAATGCCCGTACATGTAAAAGGCAAAGTATATAAAGCTGCCATCCGGCCAGCCATGATGTACGGTGGTTAGTGCTGGGCCCTCAAAAAACAACAGGCCGATAAAATTCACGCTGCCGAGATGAGAATGCTGCGTTGGGCCGGAGAGGTGACGCTTCTAGACCACGTCCGCAACGTTCACATTCGTGGCAGTTTCAGGATAACAGCTATTCAGGAGAAACTGAAGGAAAGCCGATTAAGATGGTACGGGCACGTGGTGCGCCGCCCTCCTGAACATATGACAAGGAAGGTACTCGATATGCTCCCACCGCCTAAGAGACCAGGTAGACCCCGCCTGACATGGATGGCTACTGTTAACAGAGACATGAAGGAGGCTGAGATAACACCAGAGACGACCCAGAACAGAACTGTTTGGCGAAGGAGTACTAGGAGAGCCGACCCCAAATGATGGGATAAGGCTAGGAGAGATAGATATTACTTTGTGAAAGTGTTTATTTTATTTTAAATACAATTCATATAGTTTTTACTTTGGGAGTGACCCTAGAAAAGTGCACATTTTGCGAAATGCACATTTTGCGAAGTGCACATTTTGCGAAGTGCTCATTTTGCGAAATGCCCATTATTTGAAAGTATCCCTTGTGAGAAGTGCACCAACTGCAAAATACCTATTTTGCGTCGAGTGCTCATTTTGCGAAGTGCACTTTCTGCGTCAAACCCCGACCTAGCGCGTTGATACAGAAAAAACATCGTGAAGGAGACGTTGCCTGAGGGCTCTGTCTCTAATAACTACTTATTTTGATTTTGGCCGCATAGTTACGGGGTGTACTAAGTGGATTCTTTGTCTGCTTTAACTGCATCTGTGATTTCGTCATTTGGCTCGGAAAGGATATGTTTGAGACACAGCGGCGACACTGCGTGGTAGGGTGCGGGAAATAGCCGCAGGAAATAGGGATTGGGGCACTACCATCAAACGACGTAGATCGATACTATGAACTGTGTCGATACCATCTAAGAACAATAGTAGGTATTGATAAAATAGTAACCCATCGACACACAACTTTCTTAACTATTAAAAGTTGTGGCCTGGATAGATTAGAAAAATGCTAGCATAATGTAGCTGTTTATTTTGGTAAAGAATAATGAAATAGCGACTCATTCATCTCGAATTGAACGTACCTCGTCTCTTTCCTTCTGGCTCGCGCGGCATTGGGCCCGACTGTGCACTAATAGTCTTTCTAATTCTGCTATCTGTGTTTGAAAGGATCGCCGCATTGAGTCTGCACGCTCTTTGCTCCGATTTAATGTTCTACTTGTCTCCTGTCGATTTTCTTCTAAGTCTTTCAACAGCTCCGCACACTCTTTAGATTTTTCTATAAACCTGTTTTCTTGTTGCTTTAGTTTCTCTTGAAGGCGTAGGACGGAGCATCTGAAACATTTTTAATATACTTGTTTTTTTTAACACACAGGAAAATGCCTATAGCTTTAATAAATAAATCTTATATAGCATGCGATGTTATTAGTGTCAAATATTTTCAGGGCTGATAGTACAAGTCCTCAGCTACACGTAACCAAAAAATGGGGTCCTGTTTGTACGTTAGTTTTCGAGTAACAACTCGGTTTCCTAATAAAAAAAACATCATCCTCTGAAATACTACATTCACATCGTTTACACAGATTACTCTATTAGTACCTGATCGTATAGCACACTTGCGTGTGACATTTACCCATGTATGTGTGTGCACAAACATGCACAGTGTTTGTTTATGTTCCGCGTACAGAGTACAGACCATCCACCGAAGTTGCCCCCTGCCTGCCATAGTGCCACATGACGGGCAGGGGTCATCTCACTAAGTTTTATCACTGCATCTACTTAAATAGCTATTTATCAGGTCATAAAATCAATGTTTTGAATAGTAAACACTGCGCCATGCTTGACGACAGTGACTGACTGTCAGTTAAGGCAAATCTAGTCGACGGACGTTATTCAGTCATGTCAAATCTTGTTTTTTTTATTATGTTGCCATACCCATTGTGCAGAATAGACCTTAAAAAACTTATTTACATTTTAAGATTTAATAAGACTAAAAAGAAATTTTAATTACACGTGGTATTATAGCTAATAAATAATACATACTGTCGATCATTATTAACAGCGCATACGAAGAATATGTAGTTGTATTGAATTATTGTATGTGTCCCCATCGAGGGACTCGTTCCTACCCTGAAATACGGGTGAATAGGCCTTAATCTACCAAACAGGCCCAGTGGGCCCAGTGCATTGCTCGTCTAACATGCAAACATCTCTGCATTGAAATAGGTACTAAAAAGCGTTGGATCCTAAAGTAAAACTTAAATGGATTTTATTTATTTTAAACCGATAAATAATTTTAATAACTAACATTACCGATCGTTCAAGTATTATTCGTAACGTAACACGCGTTTTTATTTGCTTTCTATTAATTTCTATCTACCTGGCAACAAATCGTATTGTGGGAGCAGAAGTTTATTTACTTTTACGTATTTACTGTGGAGTTTGCATTGTTGAAAATGCAACTCCTTTGTATTAGAACTGGCTGTTGTGCCGTTTATTTGGAAAAACTACTTAATGTGACGTTGGAAAAATCAAAGAGAAAAAATAATTAATGGAAAAATATTAAATTTTAAAGATTAAAAACGCCGTCGTCATTTTACAATCGCTATTTTATTTTATAGCTATTTTCGCTATTAAAAATTCCTCGCGTCAACCGCGAAAAACGTCACCGATGTTCGATCCGTTCACGTAATCAACGGGGCCACCAGCGGCTCCCGCGTGAGGAGCTGCCGGAGCTGCTCGCCGCCGTGCCAGTCAGGCTGCGCCGCTGGCTGTACTACCAGCACGATGGAGCACCAGCGCACTACACGCGGCAAGTCCGCACCGCACTGGACGAGCAGTACCAGGGCCGGTGGATCGGGCGCGGGGCTGTCATTGCCTGGCCACCACGGTCACCGGACCTGACGCCATTGGACTAGGCTTCCATGTCTGGGGTCGTGCTAAAGATTTGGTTTATGGACAAGACGGCCGCACCATTTCCAGTGCAGAACAATTACGTGCGCGACTAGTGAGTGTTATTTAAGTTAAGAGTTCAAGTAAGTGCTACCTACCTATGTTACATTACGAATAAATGAATTAAATTATGCAAATTTATGTTTTTTAATGCCAATTTGAATTCGCCATCCAACCCGTTAGAGCTGTCTTGTAATAATAACAACAACTGCAATACCCGATTCCCTCATGACCTGTTAAGCGATATAGCAATACTTTGCTACAAGAGAGGCATTACCATTGGTTCAGCAGTGGGCCTAAGTGTAGTAGTAGTAATAATAGTAAGGGATATGTAAATGTTGTAATGGATGATAGGATCGATCCGTCCCGTCGTCGTCGATTGCGTTCCGAATGCGTTAGTGTGCGTGCAAACACTCACACTAATAATTTTGAGCAATGCGTTTACGTACTTGAAGTAGTGTGAGTGATCATCTACAGTATGATGTTTTTTATTTGACTTTTTCGGTTATTTTTTTTGTTAGAAAAGTAAACTTTTAAACTAGCGTGTAGATTTTCGAAATATTTTTTGTAAGTGATCCATGTAACATGTATATCCAGCCCTGAAATTATATGACACTAATTACAACAGCACCTTATATATAAAAATGGATTGCTGTTCGTTAGTCTGCTTAAAACTCGAGAACGGCTGAACCGATTTGGCTAATTTTGGTCTTAAAATATCATGAAAGTCTAGGGAAGGTTTAAAAGGTAAGAAAAAAAACGAAAAAAAAAAAACAACGCGGGAAATTCCTATAGCTTTAATAAATAAATAAATAAATAAAATCTGTTTATTTCAGGCAAGGAAAACCCATATAAATTATTACAATATTGTAAAATGACATTATCTTGATAATAATAATAATAACTAAACGGGCCTCTACATGTTGGCTTTGGCCCCATGCACGCCTCCCAAAGGACCGGGTCTCTATAGACCCGTGATCTTTAAATGTACCTACAATAATAATAATAATAATAATAATAAACCCGCAGGGCAGCTTTGTGGCGAAGCTGTTGGTGATTGGCGTCACCACGGACCCGAGTTCAGAGGGCACTTAATACCAACTTTAGCCCTCGCCTCTTGGCTTGCCTTAACTGGCCGGCCTCGAGTGAACAGCACAAGAGCGGAACCTATGCTCCAGGGTGGAAGTGTAAAATGTCATAACGCCGGGGGTTCTACTAGGTGTTCCACCGACGTCTAACGCCCCGCAGTCTCACCTCTCCACACCCTGGGCCACTTACGACAATTTGCTCCCTTGTCGCACCATGCGTGCGACCGTTTAGGGTAGCCCATTTATTAAGTGGCAAGTCACCGTCTGCTAGATTTAATGTTGTGAGATCTTTAACAAGCAGATGTCCGCTATCTCACCTCAATATCCCAGTTATCCAGTCCACTAACTTCCACCCCCATAGCCCAGACCAATGTTTGTCCCTCTCCGGCAATAGTTTTGCAGCTAGCGGGGACTGTCCTCCAGCACATTTCTGTAGTGTGTCGATAGAATAGGCCCGGTAGGTGCGTGCCATCTCACATTTTAGAATAAATGGTACTAAACGGGCCTCTACATGTTGGCTTTGGCCCCATGCACGCCTTCCAAAGGACCGGGTCTCTATAGACCCGTGATCTTAAAGTGTACCACCATAATAATAAAGTATATTACTAAGACTCTAACATCCGACACATGCAGAAAATGCAACAGTTGCCCAGAGACCATTCAGCACATAACAGGCGCATGCAAATCCATAGTTCAGACTGATTATAAACATAGACACGACCAAGTGGCAAACATCATCCACCAAAAACTCGCCCACCAACAAAACTTAATCACATCTACTCAGGCATACTACAAGTACAAGCCCCAAACTGTCCTAGAAAATACATCTACAAAACTATACTTTGACCGAGCCATACTCACCGACCGTACCATTCACTACAATAGACCAGATATCACATTAATAAATAAAACTGACAAAACCGGGTACTTGATCGACATTGCTGTTCCTAATACACATAACCTGCAAAACACAATAGCTGAAAAACTAACCAAATACACCGAACTAAAGGACGAAATAACCAGAATCTGGCACCTACAGAAAGTTATAATAGTCCCGATCGTTCTTTCAACAACAGGCGTAATCCCGAAGCAGCTACACCAGTCACTGAAGACACTTGGCTTACCCCCGCACACTTACCACCTCCTGCAGAAGGCTGCAATTATGAACACATGTCGCATTGTCAGAAAATTCCTGCAAAATGAACCAGACTGCTCACCTTTACCTCACCCTATCACATCATCCACAACCGCGCCATCCACACACACCACTACAAACCATACCTCACAACTTTGTACTACAGTACCTATCCCACAACTAACCTCACAAACTCTCCCTTGTCCAAACACGAATTATACCAACTCACAGAGCCTCTCGAACTCTTGTCCCGATACGCACTTGGCTTAGGCCCGTGCGTATTGGTAAACCGGTGAAAGCCGAGAAAAAAAAAAGAAATTTGAAAATAATAATAATAACAATAATTCCTCCAAATAGATGAAGACGTGACAGACTGACAGACCCAATTTTTCCGTTTACTTGGTCAAGGCCCGTAAACGGAAATATTAAAAAATACCTGTGGAAGCCGAAAAAAAAAATGCAAAGAAAATAATAATAATAATAATAATCTTTTAACGTTATTGAGCGTGTAGATCGCTAAATAGCGACAAGGCCGCCTTTGCGCACATTCTATTTGTTATATTTTTATTTTGTGTATGAAGTGTTAAGCTTATCTACTCACTCCTTCCCTTAGTTATCCACTATTTAATTGATTTCTTTTATTCATTTTTTTTGTTACTTTTTGTGACCTAATTGCATGACGTTTAGGCCAAGTCTTATTTGGTATAATAACTTCACTTCTTTAGAGTTCGTTTGAGAAAGCTATCACATAGGACACATTTGACAGCAAGAACGCACCCACTACATTTAAATGCAATATATTATAATAGTCAGCAGCCACTACATTTAAATGCAATATATTATAATAGTCAGCAGTAAAAGTATTTAATAAAAATATTACTAACTTGTGGTCATCTAAATTTAATTTTAACTCGTCGCATTCTTTTTGTAATTCTTCAAGATTCGTTTTTAAAATGCTGTTTTCTTCAGCTATTTGCACCCTTTCAGTTTTTTCTTTCTTCAAGCAGCCTACAGCCACGACTAACTAAAAATATCAAACAGCTGTATTACACTGGCTTGACTAAAAAACAGTAATTTTCAAAATATGTTAGGAGACGCAATACTTACTAGTTATTACAATACAAATATTACACAATGTAGCGTCTATGTATAGGAATACCTTTTCTTTAACATGTTGCAGTTCATCAGAAACTTGTTGAGAATTTTCCTCAGCCAGCCGCTGCAGCTGCTTTGCCTCTTGTAATTCAATCTGGGCTCCATTTAACAGGTCTGGCAGCGGCTCCAATTCGTGCAATTTTTCTTGAAACTGCATCTATTTTTATTTAAATTTTGCTTGTATCAACAAAAAAAAATCTAACTCAATTGTATTAATCGTGAATCTTTGCCAATACCTACTGTAGCATCATATCTTAAGCATTCTTAATATATAATAGAGCATATAATTTATTGTAATTGAAACGAAGGAGCACAAAACAAAACTCTACAATTTGAGAGATTATTCAACTAGATACTTATATAAATTACCCTATACGAAATGAAAATGTCTACTAATCACTAATGGCGACTAATCGAGTATGTATTACGTCGAGCAACACTATATTAATAAAGTTAGTTTACCTTCATTCTTTGTATCTCCATCTGCACTTGTTCAGAGACTTGTTTGTTTTCAAAGTCTACCACTTCGAGTTGGCGTCTCAATTCTTCAACTTGTTGCTGAGCTTGTAAATACTAAAACATAAGCATAGCGCACAATTATTTTTTTCCTTATTCTACAAAACAAAACCGAGGAACTTATACCAGAAGACGACAGCAGCGTCATTCTAAGCGCTTTAATGAAAACTGTCCGTACAGCGTGGTCCAAGTTCTTTAAACTGCGCCGCTTAAATGGAATTAAAAAGATTTCGTATTCCACGTTCAGGCTTATAGAAGAGAGACGGAAAATGGTTCTGCAGTCCGCGAATGGTGCTTTCTGCTACCGCTGGCGGAATAGGCGGATATCAAAGTCTCTAACTCGCAACTTTCGCCAATTTAATATGAATCTTATTAAAGAGGCCATCGAGCTTAAAAGAAAAAGCTCCAAAAGTATTCGCAAGAGTACTGTGTATTGTGGGAAAAGTCAATTGACGAAGCTGAAGACTGCTGACGGTAGAACTGTGACATCTAAGCTTGATGTACTGGAAGAAATCAAGGAGTTCTATGGACAGAGCTGTACATAACAACACAGACACCCGTTAGCTAAACTGCAAGTGACCCCAGAGCTAACTCTACACTATTTTACACATCCCAAGATTAGGATGGCTCTCACTCAAACAGTTTAAAAAACAAGGCGCCATTGATTACGGAATAGCTTCTGAGCTTCTCTCACTTCGTCGCGGAAGCCGCTATGGTTGCGTTGCGAGCATAGTTATAGACTAATCGTCGTGAAGATCCTTAGGAGATGCGTTTGTCCAGCAGTGGACGTCTTTGGATTGAAATGATGAAGCAAGTGTTTGAAAGAGTTCTGGATCAACTAGTAACAACGTATCATACATAAGCTAAGACCGACCGAATAAACGCCTGGATTGAAACTACGTATATGTTTATTAAGATAAAGGCAGTGTTAATAAAATTTCAAAAAGAAGCATTATGAATAAAACAATCAATTGCCTTACTTTTAGTCTATATTCCTGCAGCTCATCATTTTTATCATTAAGGGACGTTTTCGTGTCATCGAGTTCTTCTTTTAGATCTCTAATGTGGTTTTTTAAACTATTTATTTCGCTATTTGCACATTGACGATAATCCTGCACAAAAAAGACGCAGCTTAATTCAGCAGATGTCTTTTGACTGAAATTATAATGTGGCCAAAAAGATAGGTACCTACTTAGTTACCTAATATGCAGTATATATAGTAAGTATACTGCTTACGCATCTGATAACTTTAAAAAACATTATATAACTACCATTTATAATAAATAATGATAATAATAAATATATGGGGACATATCACACAAGGCCACCTGAGCCCAAATTAAGTCGAGCCTGTACTATGGGTTTCACACAAATGATATACATACATACACATATATATAAATATACATAATCCAGACACAAGGTAAAACTAGTGCTCTTTATACGAACGTTTGCCCTGGCCGGGGTTTGAACCCGCGACTCTGTGCCTCGAAGGCAGGCGAACTAGCAAAACTGCTAGGCTACGAGGCTGTCCAATTTTTTTATAATAATAATAGTAAGTAATAATAATTTATTAATTCAAAAAAGCCTACAAAAAAAGCATAGGTAGAGATATAACGCACTCACTCACGTAAGTTTTATATCAAACCTGCATGTCCGGTGTTGTAATGATTCCCGTACCACATAGACCGTTAATCTTTCCCTCTAAATCTTTGAGTTTGCTCTCATATTTTTCTTTTTGGAATCTTTCTTGATCCGCTACATTTCTTGCTCTTATTAATTCTTCGCGAAGTTTAGATATCTTTGAAGATAAAGAAAATAAATTAGAAGTTTACCCCTTAACTTCTCCCAAAATTGCTTTAAATTATAGCACGTTATGTAATTAAAATTGGCAACGTAATATGAACTCCGAGCCCCTCTCATTTGGGACATCACTACATACATAGTATAAAACAAAGTCGCTTTTTCTGTCCCTATGTCCCTATGTATGTTTAAATCTTTAAAACTAAGCAACACATTTTGATGCGGTTTTTTTAAATAGATAAAGTGATTCAAGAGGAAGGTTTATTAGTCCGGTTCGCTCCAGTACTGAATGAAAAAATTCTATCTGTCATTCCTGTAAATGGCAACGACTCATACCGTTTGGATTCGTCTTGGTGTCCTGTACGTGGAACTGTCGGTCGTCAAGTTCTAAAGTGGTGGAGGGAGGAGGGGAGGGGTAATCAAAGTTGGCGAATTTGTACTTTTGTTTTCACGCTGTAATTTGAAAACTAGTGGACCGATTTCTTTGTTACTGGTATTATTTGAAAGTGTATAATATTACCTAAAAGACGTTCTTATACATCGAATACGCCAATTCAGCGGTTACCGCGCAATAATACGAAACATTGAAAAAAGAAATTGTGTATAAATAATATCCCAGATTACGCTAAATCTATAACGTTTTCGTGGAAACAATGTTGACTACTTTAATTCTAAAACAAATTACCTAATCAAAAAGGTAACAATAATTACTATATGATTTATGGTGCCTGAGCTAGAGCTAATTTACGAAACGTAGTCGTAGGATCACTATACTACGAGTACGCAAATATAAGTAAATGAATGAGAAGAGATGGGTAATTAATCACCATATTACTTTAATTATATATTTCAAGCTTACATTTTTCAAATAATACCTTGAAAAAAGACTTTACGTCGAAATAAAGAGGATAATTTATTTTTGTTTTTCACTATTAGTAGTTTTGAATTTGCCTGTAGCATCTGACCCAAGGTACGTGACAAGATAAAACTTTTGTGAGGGGTAGATATTAGTAATACCTACCCATGATAAAAAAATAAAAGAAATCTACGTCGAAATAACCCGGGAAACATTTTTTTAGGTTTTCACTATAGTATTTTTGACTTTCCCTGTAGCATCTGACCCAAGGTACCTGACGAGATTAAACTTATGTCAGGTGATAGATTTTAGTAATCCCTTTCCATGATAAAAAATTAAATGAAATTTACGTCGAAATGACACGGAAAACAATGTTTTAGTTTTCACTATAGTTGTTTTAACTTTGCCTGTAGCACCTGACTCAAGGTACCTGACGGGATAAAACCTACATCAGAAGATAGATATCTGTAACACCTACCTATGATAAAGAAATAAAATAAATTTACGTCGAAATAACGCGGAAAACAATCTTTTAGCTTTTCACTATAGTAGTTTTGACTTTGCCTGTAGCACCTGACCCGAGGTACCTGACAGAATAAAAACTATGTCAGGGGATAGATATTGGTAATGTCTAACCATGATAAAAAAATAAAAGAAATGTACGTCGAAATAACGCGGAGAACATTTTTTTAGTTTTCACTATAGTAGTTTTTAGTTTGCCTGTAGCCCCTGGCCTAAGGTTCCTCACAGGATAAAAACTATGCCAGGGGATATATATTGGTAATATCTACCCATGATATAAAAATAAAAGAAATTTAGGTCGAAAAAAAATAAAAAAAAATAAAAAAATAATTATGTTTATTTTAGACAATTCAGTACATACAATTACATGTTAGTACAGTTTAATTTGTAACAATTAACGCGGAAAACAATTTTTTATTGCGTACTCGTAGTATATTGACCTGCGACTACGTTTAGTTAATTAACTCTAGCTCAGGCACCATAAATCCTATAGTAATTATTGTTACCTTTTTGATTATGGTAATTTGTTGTAGAATTAAAGTAAGCAACATTTTTATCACAAAAACTTTATAGATTTAGCGTAATCTGTGATATTATTTAAACACAATTATTTTTTATTATGTTTCGTATTATTACGCGGTAACCACTGCATTGACGTATTCGATGTATATGAACGTGTTGTAGATAATGTTATACCCGTTCAAATAATACTAATAATAAAGAAATCGGTCCACTAGTTTTCAAATTACAACGTAAAATCCAGCGATCTTTGATTACCCCCCCCTCATCCCTCCACCACTTTAGCACTTGACGACCGACAGTTTCACGTTCAGGACATCAAGACGAATCCGACGGTAGGAGTCGTTGCCATTTACAGGAGTGACAGATGAAACTCAAGTTCTAGAGCACTTTTGGTCTAAAATGAACCGGACTATATAGGTATGTAGTGGTATCACTATCACTACATAGTATAAAACAAAGTCGCTTTTTCTGTCCCTATGTCCCTATGTCCCTATGTATGCTTAAATCTTTAAAACTACGCAACGGATTTTGATGCGGTTTTTTTTAATAGATAGAGTGATTCAAGAGGAAGGTTTATATGTATAATAGATGCATAATATACTTAAAGATAACCCACAATAACCATTTTCCCGTGCGGAGCCGGGGTGGGTGGCTAGTGTATAATATACTTAAGGATAACCCATAATAACCATTTTCCCGTGCGGAGCCGGGGCGGGTCGCTAGTACCTATATGATATGGCATACTTAGGAATATTTTGCACTAGGGGAACATACTTACATTTGTAGACCTTAGAAATAGGTACCTTATTATGAAAAAATATCTCCGGCGAAACCGTGGTACAGAAAGCTGCCGATGTAATACGACTAGTGCTAAGCTAACTAAGCAAAAATTATTTATTCTGTGGCAAAACTTACAATATAGGTACTTACAACGTACAATTTAATAAACCATGATCAGCGGCAGTATCATGAATTGGCTAATTAATTACCCGATTTTCAGAACGAGGATAATACTACCACATCGTGTTAGAACGGAGTTGTCGCAAGTCAATAGTTTCTCTTAAAAAAGCAGCCAAGTGCGAGTCGAACTCGCTCATGAAGGGTTCCGTATCAGCAAGTAACATAATATAAAAGTTCTTGTAGTTCGTTGTAACGGTGATGTTTTAATAATAAGTAGTGAAAGGAAATCTGGGGGCACGGCAGTGCCCCCGCCAAGTCGAGCAAAAAAGCGGCACGGCCGTACCATACTTTTCTCGAAGCAGTTCAGGCCATTTCTGGGGGCACGGCAGTGCCCCGCCAAGTCGAGCAAAAAAGCGGCACGGCCGTACCATACTTTTCTCGAAGCAGTTCAGGCCATTTTCGACCCCCCTATAACTTCGTTGTGGATAAAACTAGAAGCCTGAGTTTTTAGTAACCAAGCAGGCATTGTATAAATACGGTACATTTCAAATTTCAATAAATTAGAACCAGTAGTTTATGAATTACAACTAGTCAAAGTTTCTTAATTTTGTCACTCACTCACTGACTGACTGACTGACTGACTGACTGACCGATCATCAAAACTCTAAGGCACTTCTAGCAGACATAGAAGCTT
Source organism: Teleiodes luculella (assembly GCA_948473455.1). Taxonomy (NCBI): domain Eukaryota; kingdom Metazoa; phylum Arthropoda; class Insecta; order Lepidoptera; family Gelechiidae; genus Teleiodes; species Teleiodes luculella. The sequence goes on from OX419582.1 coordinate 10,924,133, forward strand.
CAAATTTAGAATGAAATTAGTGTTTAGTATATAAACCAAGGGAAAACTAAAATATTTTGCAATTTCGGCCTACTTTTTTAGATACATCATCTGCTAGATAACTTTGTAATCCCATATAAATCTGGGGGCAAACATAGAATTACAAAGTTACGTTTGCAGTTATCGAATCAGTGTGTGTGTGTATAGTGTGTATTAATGGAATAAATAGGTGTAGATAAGTACCTAAATAACTTTGAGAAAAAAAAACAAAGGAAAAAAACTGCATAAATAAAATAAATAAATAATTATATTTAATATAATAATATAATAATTAAATTGATAAGTTGAGTTGAGTTGAGTTGGAGTTGGATTTGAATTTGGGTTGGAGTTGGGGTTGGGGTTGGAGTTGTGGTTGGGGTTGGGGTTGGGGTGTTGGGGTGTTGGGGTGTTGGGGTGATGGGGTGTTGGGGTGTTGGGGTGTTGGGGTGTTGGGGTGTTGGGGTGTTGGAGTGTTGGAGTGTTGGGGTGTTGGGGTGTTGGGGTGTTGGAGTGTTGGGGTGTTGGGGTGTTGGAGAGTTCGAGTGTTGGGGTGTTGGGGTGTCGGATTGTTGGGGTGTTGGATTATTGGGGTGTTGGAGTGTTGGAGTGTTGGGGTTGGGGTGTTGGAGTGTTGGGGTGTTGGGGTGTTGGTGTGTTGGGGTGTTGGGGTATTGGGGTGTTGGGGTGTTGGAGTGTTGGAGTGTTGGGGTGTTGGGGTATTGGGATGTTGAAGTGTTGGGGTGTTGGAGTATTAGGGTGTTGGAGAGTTCGAGTGTTGGGGTGTTGGGGTGTTGGGGTGTTGGATTGTTGGGGTGTTGGATTGTTGGGGTGTTGGAGTGTTGGGGTGTTGGAGTGTTGGAGTGTTGGGGTGTTGGGGTGTTGGGGTGATGGGGTGTTGGGGTGTTGGGGTGTTGGAGTGTTGGAGTGTTGGGGTGTTGGGGTGTTGGGGTGATGGGGTGTTGGGGTGTTGGGGTGTTGCGGTGTTGGGGTGTTGCGGTGTTGGGTGTTGGGGTGTTGGAGTGTTGGAGTGTTGGGGTGTTGGGGTGTTGGTGTGTTGGGGTGTTGGGATGTTGGTGTGTTGGGGTGTTGGGGTGTTGGGGTGTTGGAGTGTTGGAGTGTTGGAGGTGGAGTTGGAGTTGAGTTTGTTGTTGTTGTTGTTGTTGATGTTATTGTTGTTGTTGTGTAATTATAATTGCATAAGTTGATAAAAAATGCTATGCTATAGCTTTACCGCGTACCGCTTTACCGCGCCCCCCAACCCCCCGGCAGTCCCCGAGTGCAGTACCCGAAAAGAAAAAGAGGAAGACTACCTACAAAAAGAAATGAGATGCCATCAAAAACACAACTTGTAAAAAAACCAAGTCTCGCAATTCAGTTCTTCTAGCGTAAAAACTTGTGAGATCCATGTAATACCAAGTCGGTTAATTTATTCAGTCCCTACTTAAGGGTCCTTCTGTCTTAAGCTGTTACGTAATTAGCTAACCTAACAACATCAGTCAGTAATCATATTAATATTTAAAATCTTTTATGTTATAAATAAATAGATTGACTTGGCAATCGCACTAAACAGTTAATTTAATACAATATGTATTACTTGTGAGATACATTGTGTTTTCATGCGATGGCCAAGTCAATGTATTTATTTCAAACATAAAAGATTTTAAATATTAATATGATTACTGATGTTGTTAGGTTAGCTAATTACGTAACAGCTTAAGACAGAAGGACCCTTAAGTAGGGACTGAATAAATTAAAAGACTTGGTATTACATGGATCTCACAACTTTTTACGGTAGAAGAACTGAATTGCGAGACTTGGTTTTTTTACAAGTTGTGTTTTTGATGGCATTGCGGTTTACGACTTATGACGTATTAAGAAAACTACTGACTAAATCTCGTTCAAACCAATTTTCGGTGGAAGTTTTTATGGTAATGTACATCATATATAATTATATTTTTTAGTTTTATAATTCTCTTATTTAAAAGTTAGAGCTACACACATTTTACCACTTTGGAAGTGTCTCTCGCGCAAACTATTCACTAGTTTAGAAAAAAATATATATTAGAAACCTGAATATCATTTTTTAAGACCTATCCATAGATACACCACACGTATGGGTTTGATGAAAAAAATTTTTTGAGTTTCAATTTTAAGTATGCATGCACCTCCCAAAATTTATTGTTTTCTTTCTAATTTTTTGTGAAAATCTTAATGCGGTTCACAAAATACATCTACTTAGGTACCAAGTTTCCACAGTACCTATATATAGCTCTCTCAGCTCTTATTTATATAAGTATAGTTTCGGAAAAAAGTGGCTGTGACATACGGACGGACAGACAGACAGACATGACGAATCTATAAGGGTTTCGTTTTTTGCCATTTAGCTACGGAACCCTAAAAAACAAGTCTAGGTTGTTTCCTTCCAATATTGTGGCGATTTGAAACTGATACGAGTAACACAGCTGTTCAGCCTTTAAACTCTAAATAAAATATAGTCGATAAAGTTTCTTGTACAATCGTCAAAAGTAAAACGTTAAACGAATTGACGTGGCTTCAACTAGACGGGGACCTGACGCTGACTAATTAGAAAAGCTACTAAAATTTATGGCCACACGCAATAAATAAACGCTCAAGGATCTTATAAGTACTGTTGTATAGCTGTCAAATTCATACAAAATTAATATAATGCATAAGGAAAACATTACAACTGCCAAATTATGTGATCTTAGATTGGAATGACTATAGTTTTGATTACCTCTGTAAGCTTGGTTAGTTGTTCATCGGGCTTGTCTTTGACAACATCATCGGCCTGTAAATGAATAAAACTAGATAAACTGATTCGTTCGTTATATTATACCTAGTGCGATTGTGGTTATTTATTTATAACTCTATTCCATATTCTAGAGGGCTGGCACTTTATAGGAATTTAGGAAGTTTTCTGATGAGGGCTGGAAAAATTAAACAGTTTTTTTTTTTTATTATGTAATACAATCAATATAAAATATTTTAAACAGGCGTTTTTTTTATTGCTTTTTTTACTTGTTTTAATAAGTCCATCTTGTAAATTTGTTGCAAGCTTTTTGGGTTTAAATTATTTATTTATTGCATAATAATATTATTTCAAACATGATTTAAACTGTGATTTGAAAAATTATTATAATATAATCTGTTTTATTTCAAACTGATAAAACAGTGTGAAACCCCCGCGCCACAAACCGTTACTGAGATCCTTTCTTTCGACAACTAGAAAGAGCTGATAATCTTCAAATGGCTAAAGGTATTTGCTTGGATCATAGCTAAGAACACTCTCGATTATGACACCTTGCAAACAAAAAAAAACTAGATCAAAATCGGTGTATCCTGCGGTATCCGTTTAGGAGCTAAGATGCCTCAGACAGACTCACACGTCAAACTACTAATATATTATACTTAACACCCTTTTTTTTCGTCGGGGGTTATAAACACCTTCTTTTATTCATGCCAACCCTGGTCCTGATGGTAATGAAGAAAATACATTAAAAAAACCTCTTGCAAACGCAAGGCAGGGTGGGTGTACCAGTCCCAAACAAGGTACCAGTGGTTGACCACTGACATGTTCGATTGAATAAAATAAGAAATAGAAGACATTTTTACGGAATACAATTGTTTTGTCAAGTTGCCTAGACATTGACCAACGTTCCCAACAAAATTGTAGCGAGAGTGAACGAAAAATATCGCTATCTTGCTAATTTTTTGAAACCAGTGTCTAGTTAACTCGCCTTCCGGCCGCCATCACAGTTAGAAGTGTACGTCGGCATGGTAAGTTAAATCTTAGCTAATCACCTATTATTATCTTGTTACTGTCATCAAGTGGTGTTATATTGAAAATTTTGTGTTTATGTTAGTGATATGAGTTATTATTTGCAAAAAATTATGATATTATCAAGTATTTTTAAAGATGGTTAACTACTAGAACACACTTTGTACTGGGTTCCTATTGTTGACCAAATGGTTTGCAACTGGTGGTGTAGGTAGGTACGGTGTTTCCTTTTTTTTTAACTTCTTTTTCATAGTGATGATTGTGTTTGACAATTTAGAGCTTTATGCCTACTTATTATTAGAATAATTTGCAGTGTGCCAGTAATTGACCACTGGTTTGCTATTAGTACATAGTACCTACTAAAATATGTGTTCCTATAGATGACCAGATAACAGTTTAACTTTGTTTCTCGTTGTTTTAGATCGAAGATGCCTCCCAAAAAGACATTTTTTAAGTATACAGAGGAAGATCTACTGAAGTGTCTCGACGAAATTTCGTCTTAAATTTACTAATTAGTAAAGGCACCAAAATAAGGCTAACATGTCGACTGTGCTGTGCCATTAGAAACTATAGGTTTACCAGGATCTGATGGCAAAAAAAGTTTAAAAAACAGCGATTTTCTTAAGGAAACAAAAAAAATTACATCTGTCAACTGAAATTTCGAGGAATTGTTGGTTTGAATTCATATTTCCTTTAAAAAGTGGTGAAAATGGTAAAGAAACCTTGCTTTTTCCCTTTTTGCCATCAGATCCTGGTTCACCTATAGTTGTTAAGTCAAGGGAAACTTTCGGACAATACATACAAGTCAATTTGTGTACCATAATAGTTTTATTTTTAACTAGCTACCATTCTTTAATTCGTTTTTCTTTGGTCAACTATTGGTGCAAAATTTGGTCATCTATTGGAACGCACTGGTCAAACTTAGGCACATTCCCGTTTTTGATATTGTTCATGAAATGTATAAAAAACTGAAATATCTGGCTTCAAATAATTTATCAATATTGCAGCGTAAGTAAACAATAAACAACTATACATATATATTTCTACCATAAAACTACATAATGTCGGTTCAGAACATTCCAAAGTCAAAATTTGTCCTTAAGTGGTTTGGGACTGGTACGCTCATCCTACCTACCATAAACTTAATCTAGGTACTATTTTATTCTAATACTTTGGCATAGTGCTGTACACAAAGGACTTTACGCTTGAAGACGTAGCGTGGGCAGACTCCTCAAAAAGTGGACCGACGACGATCGCGGGGAGCCGCTGGTCTTTCGGCTGAAATTATTATAATAAGAACAGTAGGTACAACCACAAAATATATCGCAACTCGTCTAAACTAACTTACTACGATCCCTTTGGTTCTCTTTCGTGGTAGTACGTTCGATCTGTCTTTTCTAAGAGCAGCCAACTCCATTTGAATTTCTTTGACTTCACCTTCCATGTCACCTAGCTGCTTTTGCTGAAATTGTAACTAGATCAGTAGGTAAGTATGAAAAAGTATAACAACTTTTAAATTTAAAGTGTAATCATCGGTTTTAGAGATCCATAGTGATCTCTCTCGTGAAGTAGGTAGGTACCTACATATTTATCAATACTACTTCCTAAAATAAAGTTCTTCAAAACCTACATTAAGGTTATGACTACATGACAACCTTCAATATTTTGTTATTCAGAGATCTAATCCGATAGGTATGCGAAAGTTGAAATAAAAGCATCTTAACGATCTACCTACGTAGGTAGGTATTTAACTAGGTACACGATTATTGAAAATTATCTGAAGCACATCATGATTAAAGCTGCTTGCTGATCTGATCTTGCTCATAATATGAAACTTTCATGACATCCAATATTGAACTCGTGTCGGTTAACATGGGGTTCGGTCCCACCCTACCCCCAAGGGTATGGCCGAGGCGGGGGTATGCCGGTTCCGGATTGCCTTGATACCAATGACTTTGATATCAATAATAACAATGTAAGTAACATACAAACCAAAACAGACGCTCCTTCAACACTAACATCTTCTGCAACTTTAGATTTAAAAGGCCAGAAATCAGACTGAGGCATTGCTTCAAATTTTCACACTTAATTCGGAATTTTGTTCCTTGGCGAAAATTATATTCACTGTAAAATGTTAGAAGATATCTAGATATTTTTACAAAATCCCAAAAAATAACACTACTAACAATTATAAATAAAAGCAAGTAAGCCCTAAAATTCAATACAATAAAAATGTTTGTTTCATGAAAATTAACCAGAATCACTGTAAACACGTCAACGAAATCTATGAAGTTAAATCAATGTCAATATATTGTTTATGTCAATAAACATTCACTAACCAGTTACTTGGGTTGACAGGAATGAAAAATATAACTTTCTGCCCCGAGGCTCTGCCCGCATCAACAGTTTTTTTCCCGAGATAAAAGGAAGCCGATGTGGTATATCCTGATGTTTAAGCGATATTACTGTACAGAGTAAAAAATATCCCAACATCCATCGGTCCTCACTAACTTTCGCATTTATAATTTAGTAGGATACCAAACCAAGCGCAGCAAAAATCATTCTCTTTGTCTATCTACCTATATCTATACCTACTAATATTAAGAGGTAAGATTTGTATTTTTGTGTGAAAAAACTACTAAGCCGATTTCAAAAATTCTTTCACCATTAGAAAGCTACATTCACCCTGAGTAACATAGACTATACTTTATTTTATTTTTAAATTAGGGATCCTTACTAAAACTTCAATAATGTAACCCTAGGCGTGAAAAAAAACCTAAAATATTCCTAATAAATTGAATAGGCTCCGAAACTACTGAACCGATTTTGGTAAAACTAGGCACAAAGATAGAATAGACCTTGGGAAAAAATACAGGCAACGATTTACTGCGGGAAAATTTCTCATTACTTACTATGGAAAAATGTTAAAGCGGGCGAAGTTGGCACAAAGAAACCTTGCGGAAGAATATAGGCCAACTTTTACCGCTGGAAAATACCTCATTTCCACGGGAAAAAGTAATAACGCGGGCGGAGCCGCGGCGGGAAGCTAATAACAATTATGATAATATTATTACCTCAGAATAACGATAGCGAAGAGCTCTTCTTTTTCCCTAGTTGTATGATGAACGCTTGCTTTGTTGGACTATTCGCCATGTTTAGTTGGATATGTTCTAGGCTGTATGCCTAGTACAAGTACCTACTTAGTAAATCCATGTAGCATATTACAGTTATTTTTTCTCCTAGATGTAGAGCCTGACAACAAAAAATAAACTATTTTGCTTTAGAGAAGGACTAAAACAACGTTAACGGACAACTATTAAGTGATAAATAAAAAACTGGTTTGAATTTGATTTACTGTTTATTTAAATATTATATAGGTACTAGCTGTCCGCCCACGGCTACGCCCGCGTTCCTTTTTTTTATTTGTTTTTTTTTTTTTTTTTGGGATGAAAAATAGATGTTGACCTATTCTCAGACCTACTGAATACGCTCACAAAATTTCATGAGAATCGGTCTAGCCGTTTCGGAGGAGTATGGAATCGAACACTGTGACACGAGAATTTTATATATAAGATTTACGGCGTAACATAAACAAAACAGGTACCTACACGTATTTTATAACGGGTATATAAACAAGTAAATAAAAATATCGAATATATGGCTGCTTACAAAACTTATTTTAAACTTATATAATTACTAGCCCATTATTAAAAGATTTCTTGATTGTTGCAATCATAATTGCTTTAGAAATTGTAAAAATAGTACAAAGTTATTGAAACTCAGTTATATACTCTCGTGTACTTGTACAGTTGTGTACTTTCATAATACGAACTACATATCGAATAATAAGTAAGAAGAAACCTTTTGGTAAGGTTTGCATCAAATCTCTAAGAAAACACTTATATAATCGAATAACATCAATTTTAAAAGATACTAATCTCATTGATAAAGAGATAGATGTGAGTATAATGCAACTATTCAAGCAATGGTGACAGGAGTGTTGACTGGCTAAACAAATAATTTAAAAAGTTTTTCTAGAAATAATTTACTTAGTAATAAATCTCAAATTAGGTTTCTTCTTCCCAATAAAATTGAATTTTATTATTTATTTTAAATACACCTACACTAGTAGTATAGCAAAATGTATCAAGCTCCATGGAAAATAATGGAAATTAAAATAAATAGAAATAATTTGGATACAGTCAACATCCTTGTGCGTTTAGCTACGGGCTATGTTTTACTGGGTAGCGTTAACAATTTGGACGAACTCTGGTTTGAGACTGGCGCCTCCTACGAGGAAGCCGTCGATGTCAGGGCAAGCAGCCAGCTCCTTCGCGTTGGCCGCCGTGACCGATCCTCCGTACTGGATGCGGACCAAACCCGCCACCTCCGCAGACACGTTGCTAGATAACCAGTTGCGAAGTGACGCGTGTACTTCTTGGGCCTATACAAGAACACACAATAACTAAGATTATTTTCTCTCCAAACGAAAATTTATAAAAACATTGGGTGTTAATTTTTAGCTTTTGTTGTGGATACGAAGTCAAAATTAGGGTGGGAATATTAGTAGTAACCGCCTTATAAAACAAAAGTATCTGTTTGAAAACTAAGCAACGCGCGTCTAGTAAATTCTGAGTTGTTCTTAGTTATACTGTAGTCAAAAGCTTAACAATTGCTGTATGTTTGTCTCGCTAAAACTCGAGATCGGCTGGACCGATTTAGCTGATTTTGGTTATGGATTTTTCATTGTATTCCAGGGTTTGAACGGCCAGAAAGTATGGAAATTACTCCGTGATGTCTTTTTTATCATATTGTACGTACGACAGCCACACAGAACATTAATGTCGTGTTGTACCAAGCAAGACCGACCACAGCTATAATTTTTAACTTATATTAAAACACTGTATAGTGTAAATAATTATCAACGAGCAAAAAAAAAAAATTATGGTCTCATCAAACAAAAGTTAACCCGATAGCGTGGTGGTTGAACTTGATTTTAGTATACCTAATTATTTAAGATTTCATTACAATATCACAAAAAGCAGGCTTTAATAAAACATTCACTGTGCAGTTTAAAAAAAATCTTTTTTAAGTAATTGTGGCCCTAGTAGTCTCTGATTGTTAAGTATATTTCGGTGATTGGTATGTTTTAAAATATGATGTTAGTACGAATAGCAGTGCGCTTTTGTTGGTAAGATAGTGCCCCGGAATATGAATAGTTTACTCTTTCAACATTAGGTTCGAAGGCTCCTTCGGATCGAATGTAGATGAACGCCGGCGCACTTAGGCCGTGGAGCACTCTATGTGGTTTCTCTAGCTGTGGAATTTACAAAATGTAACTTATATATACTGCCTATTACACTCCACAGCTGGACTAAGACCTTCTTATAGAAAGAACGCTGTTGCCATAATTATTGTCTACGCTTGGCAGGGTAGGATATTGTTGTTATTGGTTGGTTGCATTGATGCTCATTTTCATACGTCTCATACGTACTACGACGTCGGCTAATAGTAATTTGAATTACAGTTGATTTGGTAAAATAGTGTAATGTCGTCTGATAATAAATGAATACAAAATCATTGATAGGTGATTGAGCGGAATTCACAGGGTAGCCGGTAGGAAGTGCTTTTATAGTGGCGTAACCTTAACCCCTTAACTTTATTATTAGAATATTATCCTATTCACGGCTGGACGCTGAAAATCATTTCAATTATATAAAATTTCACGTTCTAGTAACGAAATGACTGAATTTAACGTCAGATTGTTATTTCGATTTCATGCGTATCAGTAAGACAGATAACATTGTTCTTGTGCACTAAAAAGTAATTAAATACCATTGTTTTCTATCTAACTAACTCTGTCATGTACTTATTCAACAAAGTTAATTTACTAAATCATTACATTACCAACGATAAGTTACTTTACTGTTTCAAATGTAACCTCCTACTTAGTAAATATACATACATACATATAAATATACAATAAACAGATGTTGGAGCTGGTATAAAGATTGGTTTAATGATAAAAAGATAATGGGATATTTTCGATCCCACCAATGACCAAATCAATATCGCGGTAGACCCAATCAAAGAACATAAGAGCCGAGGAAACGATACGGTATACCAATCAATTAAATTGATTGGTTGATTTGATTGAAAGTTGGTTAAATTGATTGAAATTTTCAAGATTCATTTAAGGGCATGCCTTGCCAGTGTGCTTTTCCAAACGGTCACCGACGACATAGCCCGGAGAATTGGCACATTAAGGGGCGGGACACATTACTCTTTCGGTGGCGTCATCGTGGGCCGGGTCGTCCCTCTAATACGGTTGAGCCCGGCGATGGGTGACCCATGCGTCATACTCGTGAACGGGTGCTGCTTGGCGGGACTGGTCTGCTCTAGTCGATTGCCGGTTGTGCTTGTGATAGATTGATTCCTCCTCCTCGCGTCGATATCCTCATTACTGAGGGTCGTGATCCCCCCGAGGAATCAATTTGTCGCGGACAATGTTCCGCCATCTGTGCCTGTCTTTGGCGATGTGGAGTGCCTCATGAACCTTTACGTCGAGGGTTGACCTGATCTCATCTGACCATCTTAACGGGCTGCGACCTCTAGGACGTTTACCGGCTACTTTCCCCGTAACCATCAGCTGCTCCAAGCTGTGACCATCTTTCCTGGCTATATGACCAAAATATTCAAGGACTCTACGGCGGCAGACAGTTGATAGCCTGGTCTGGATATTAAGTTCACGCAGAATCGAAACATTGGTGCGAAAAGCCGTCCAAGGGATTTGCAACATTTTTCTCCAGCACCACATCTCGAAAGCATCAATGCGATCACGGTCACCTTTTTTGAGAGTCCATGTGTTTCTGCCCCGTAGGTGAAGATGGAGAAAACCAGGGTGTTCACTAATCTTACTTTAGTTCTCCGCGAAATGTTTCGGTCTCTCCAGATCTTGTGTAGCTGAGACATTGCAGCCTTGGCCATCCCAATTCGCCGTCTGATTTCTTTCTCACAAGATCCCGAGTTAGAGATGTTTGACCCCAAGTAGATGAAGTCGTTTACCACTTCCAGCTTGAGAGCACCCGATAGTTCTAGACTGTTTGCACGGTCCACTATCATGAGCTTGGTTTTGGCATGATTGATTCTTAGCCCAAGTTCCAGGCTGATCCGTTCCATTCTGTCAAGAAGAGACTTCATGTCAGCCTCTGTGGCAGCCAGAAGTGTGGTGTCATCGGCATAACGTAGGTTCGTTATCTTCGTGCCACCTATTGTGACGCCTCCGTCCCAGTTTTCACATGTTCTCCTGACTATATATTCTCCATAGGCGTTGAATAGAATGGGGGAGAGAATACAGCCCTGTCTGACACCTTTGCCAAACACGAAAGGATCCGAAAATGATTTTTCAATTTTCACAATACCCCGATTGCAACGGTATAATGACTGAATCAGAGCTACAAGGTGTTGGGGTACTCCAAGCTCTAAGAGTATTTTCCACAACTGTGACCAATCAACGCAGTCAAAAGCTTTGCTGTAATCAATGAAGCACATTATTAGGGGCGTATTGAATTCGTAACTTTTTTCTATCAGCTGCCGTACATTGAAAATCTGCTCACGTGTTCCCCTTCCTTTCACGAAGCCTGCTTGTTCTTGTGGAATCTGCCAGTCCAGAAAGTTACGGATTCTGTTATTAATTATATACAGCAACACCTTGCTAGCGTGTGATATCAAAGCTAGGGTTCTATAGTTATCACATTTAGTGGTAGAGCCTTTCTTGTATAATGGAAGTATTACCGATTGGGACCAATCTTCCGGCCATTCGCCTGTGCACCAAACATGATTGCAGATTTTGTGCAGCGCATCAACCCCTGCCGATCCCATTGCCCTTAAAAACTCCGCTGTCACCTGATCTGGGCCAGGAGCTTTCTTTGTCTTTAAGGAGTTTATAGCAGCTATGATCTCAGAACGCAGGATGGGAGGTTCAGGTGACAACTTATCCCAATCCAATAAAGTCTGGGGTTGTGTATTGCCTTGTGGATTTTTATAAAGGTCTTCACAGTATTTTCGCCATCTCTCTGTGACAGCGCTGAGATCATGGAGTTGTACGCCGTTCTCATCCTCAATCATCCAGGACTTGGGTTTGAACTGTTTAGAGAGCAACCGTACCTTCTTAAAAAGATCAGCACCTTGAATTTTAAAGGAATGGCTCTCAATCTCTTGACAGATACGCTCCACATAGTCGCCTTTGTCACGACGGCACTGCTCAGCTCTGGATGACACGGCTCAGCTCTGAATACCTGTCACGGTCCTTTTGAGTAACCAGTCCCCGGTTCTTCAAATCTTTCCTCTCCTGAATAACTTCCCAGGTGGCGGGTGAGATCCAGTTTCGCTTACAAGTGTTCGGGGTGCGGTTTTTAGTTACTGTGTCCGTTGCCTTCCAGATCTGGTCTTTAAGATGTTTCCACTGTTCATCCGCATTAGCTCTTGAAGGTGGTGGTTGCTCAGTCATCGCGTCGTCAAGCACTTGTTGAAATTGCAGTTTCTCTGGAGGTGTAAGAGTACGTGGTCTAAGAGGGGGGGTCTTTTTCATGCTTTTTAATCGGAGAGCAAAATTAGCTACGAGAAGGCAATGATCTGACCCGCAGTCCGCCCCGGGATAGGTTTTAGCATTTGAGATTGAGGATCTCCAGCGACTGTTGATTATAATATAGTCGATCTGATTCCGACATCGGTCGCCGGGTGATATCCACGTATATAGACGTCTGGGGTGATGTTGTATAGATAGATTGATTGGTTATATAGTTTTATTTTCTACATTGACTGGTTGCCTTCCTCTATTGTATATTTCGTTTGCACTCTTTGTTATATTAATAAAATAGTATAATAATTTAACAATTAATTTTCATTTAATAATTAATTAATTATTAATTTAATTGTAAATAATAATTTATAATTTCGTAAAAATATTTTGAAAAGATGCAACGCCTATGGAGTTTTTTCCGGCGAGTTCTTCTCCAAAGAAGACAGTTAAATTTTTGAACTCGCCACAAAATAAATGTAATTGTGACTTACTATATCCTAAAGTTAAAAATAATACTAATAAATACTTTGAACTCTACATCTGGGGCCCAAAGGTTATTTAGTAGTGTATTTCGGCCACTTACAATTGATGGATCGACTAAAGTCTGGTGAAGCTCGAATCCGTTAAATGCGAACCAAGCAGGAACGGACCTTTGTCTATTGAACGTCTATTGGCTGAATTATGATTAGGATAAAAGCATATCAATTATAATACCTATTAACATTATTATAATAAAACTTTCACGAGAACCTTAAGGGAAATTCAGTTAGTTGATGAGATATTATATCCTATTCATTTTCTGTGACAACAGCCTGCTTTTAGTTAGAGCAAAGCTTAAAGACTTATAATGATGAATACGTGATCGTAATTTTTGAACTTTGATGGATACAATATGTAGATAGTAGGTAACCTGCTGCGGGCTCGCCGTCTTTCCAGTGCCGATAGCCCAGACGGGCTCATAAGCCAGCACCACATTGGCCCAGTTGTTCCCGATCGCCGGCACCAACGCCTTGGTTTGCCTGAACACCACTTCCTCGGTCTTACCAGCCTCACGCTCTTCTAGGGTCTCTCCCACACAAGCGATCACCTTGAGCCCACTCTCCAAAGCATGTTGTACCTAAATATATATAACTTTTTGTATAATATGCACAACCAGAGAAATTTCAGCAGTCAAATAGTTGGCTCTCAGAGCGCTAAACTAGATTGGTTCAATTAGGAAGTTAAGAGTTGGTATCGATTTAACACAGAGCAGGTAAAATATATATCGTATCAAATACTTCCGCACCGCACCTGGCAGAAGGTAAAGAGCAAGATATGCCACACTCGTCTTCGTCTGACTTAGTGACAAGTATCAGTTCTTGACCTCAATAGTTTCTTATTCTTATTTATTTTCTTAATGGTCTATCCAGCCAGTGGGCTCAATTCTGCGTGGACGCTAAAATATCTTTTAAGTTGTTACGTCTCTTTCACGTTCTTAAGAACGAAAACGGACAGGTGATTACCACCTACATTTAATCATGTCAAACATCAATTTTACTCGTAATTTAACAGGAATTTATAAACATCCCGACTAAATTAAGCTGAATTTGACAGCTGCGCTGCTTATTTTAAAAATCATTCATTCAAAATTAAATTCATTCATCTCCCCATCATCTTCGATTCCCATGCATATGAATGAAAGAGACCAATATAAATTTACTACCTTATGATAGCCATGCGCAGAATGTGTCATTCAAAAGAAAAGAGAGAATGAATCTTTTTGACCATCGGATATATATCATTCATTTAGCTCACTAGCTCATTTAGCTCAGTGAATGAAAGAAAGAAAGAAACATGAATGATCCATGAGTTTCGTAGAACAATGAATCGAACTGAGCGAGATACGAAGCCAAATAAATATAGAGAGATCAGCGGTTGAATTATTTTGTAAATCTATAGAAATATAGAAATTCAAGTTAACGATATTCTTTGGTAAAAAAACAGAACCCTCCTCTATTTATCCCTTTAGCTTGTCTTGCTCTCTATTTATCTCTCTCTAGCTCGTCTAGCTCCTGAGTTACTGATATATAAGAAAATCAAGTGAGTTAGTGAGTGATTAGCTCAGGGCAACGGATATATATAATTTTTATCTTTCATTCGCGAGCTACCCAAGGCTACCTTATGAAACAAGTGAGAAATATGTAGGTAAATTAAAAATATAAAATGTAAGTGGCATATTAAATTGAAAATGTATTTAATTCCCAAGAGACATACAATTAAAATTAAATACCGACATGATAATATTGATCACATTTATGAAAAATCTGCACCAAAAGGTTTTTTTTTTACCTACAGGTTTACCAATATGTGGCAAAGCTGTATGACACTATGTATATGCAAAGCCGAGTGAAATAGATCACTATTTAATTAAAAAACTATCTTATTAATATATATCTTATTCCTACAGTCATTTTATGACAAACACTACAAAGGAAAAGTTCAGAGTGCAGTATCACACATACCTTTTCAGCAACAAGGTCGTCTTTTTCACCAAATATGGTTCTCCTCTCAGAATGGCCGAGGATCACCCAGTCGCACCCTACATCCTTGATCATCGCCGGCGAGATCTCACCTGTTGTTAAAAAACAAAAATGTATCTAAAGTGTGGTCCTAAAACACTAAAGTACTTTAAAAGCACTAAATAAATGTATCGCACATTAAATAAGTTAAATTAAAATATTGTAGGTACTATTTAAAAGCAATGTAAAAATGATTTCGACTCACAATCAAGTATTGATAAGTAGGTGTATTTCATTAAATATTAGTTTTTGAAACATTTGGTATTTGAAATGAAACACCAATGAATCAGTTATATTTATCTAGTTAAGGACCAACATCAAATAACCAGTTTGTAGTGAAAACATTACTGTAGGTACATATATCTCTTTATACTTGCCAAAGAAAGAAAATAAATTGGTGTTAAAGACCTAAATATTATAATAAATAATAATAATGCCCTGTAATTACAATCAAGTTATAATTAAAGAAAGCATAGTTATTGCAATGCAGCAATTTTATTTATTTATTTCTAGTATTTGTATAACAAATGCTGTAGGATGACTAGCGAAGGCACCTTTGCTTACTAAGTTCCAACTAGGGACGTATATGAGCTGTTAACGAATTTGTACAATAGTAGTGAATATTTTTTGACAAGCTACTACTGTGCTTAATGCGAATTAATCCAGGAGGTAATTTTACCTGTGAATGCTCCTTTTGGTACCTTCCAACAGTTTTGGGCAGCAACACTGACATTCTCAGGAGCTATGCTTTTGACATAAGCTAAATAGATTGCAGGTACACCAATCACCACCTAAATAATACAAACACAGGTAGTATCTAAACACGAACAAATAAAAGTACAATTGTATTGAAAGTTAATCCTCTACCTGCTACAATAATAAAATTAAGTTCGTAACAATTCTAGGATCAGTAAGTTTTGGGATGCTTTTTACGTTATAGTGATACCCAGATAGTTATTTCGCTATGAAAATAAGTAAATTTGCAAAGATGGAAGAATTGTTGTATTTTTGTTTCGAAGTAATAATAATAATAAATAAATAAATTTGTCTCGCATTAGAAAAAAGTAATTTGGTGCCGGTGTATATGTCGTAGCCAACTGGTTAAAATAGCCGTTCAATCAAACAGCTAGCCCTTTGACTGAACATCGCCATTCAATCACACGTCTAGCTTCTTAATTGAATATTTGAGGCGCTCAAAACGTTCAACATTACAGCTGACTCAAAAGCCGCCTTTTAATTGAATTAGTTCAGCCTACCACCGCGACGGCGCTAGGTGTGTTTTGTTTTCAATATGGCGTCAACTTACCTGTGTTTTTACCTAGCCCTTTGACTGAACATCGCCATTCAATCACTCGGCTGTACGTCGCTTAGCCGACTTGTTGACTACAACGTTTAACACTACAGCTTGACGACGCTTAGCCAACTGGTTAAATGGCAAATTAAGTAGGTAACCATTAGTTTAGCATGTGATTTGAAAGAATAGGAAAACTTTTTGTAATTTCTTGGATTAAGTTTAAGGATGGTTTAAGAGGTGACCAAAAAAGTTTGAACAAATTAGTAAACATGAAAAGCAAATTAATAACCGTAATATTATTTATTGCACCAAGCAAAAAATTACAAACTCAAAAAGAGCTCTGTGGCTACCTCGTTTCTGGCTCTTCAACACTAGTAACGTATATTTACTACTTTCTTTCCGAAAAATATCTTGAAACAATCAAAAACGCAGCGCGCGGTCTGTTGACGCCATATTAAAAACAAACACAGCTAGCGCCGTCACAGTGGTAAGCTGAACTAATTCAATTAAAAGGCGGCTTTTGAGTCAGCTGTAATGTTGAACGTTTTGAGCGCCTCAAATATTCAATTATAAGAAGCTAGACGTGTGATTGAATGGCGATGTTCAGTCAAAGGGCTAGCTGTTTGATTGAACGGCTATTTTAACCAGTTGGCTACGACATATTATTATATTTTGAATTATCTCTATTATGATGTAGTTTTGTTTGTTTCAAAGTAATAATAATAATAAATAAATAAAATTGTCTCAATTAGAAAATAAATAAATTTGGTGCCGGTGTATATTTGAATTATCTCTATTATGATGTAGTTTTGTTTGTCTCTAATATGATGTAGTTTTGTTAAACATTTAGTTTATTTATTATTATTATTAATAATTTATTTGATGAAATTAAATTGATAGATGATTATTTATTTGATGTGCATTTAACATAATATTCTGTTTAAAACACTAAAACATTCACATAACCTATTTGGATAAATCTTATTTTAGAAACAATTAAAAAGGGTATTTGGTTAATTTAAATAATAAACTGTATACTTTAAGACTACCCACATCTAAGGGTAGATGATAGATTTATAATGCAATTATCTAACTGCATGTGCTGGCACTTAGAATAGGTCTGGACAGAATCTCACCTCAACATTGGGATCTAAGGGTCCTTTTTTTAATGTGTTGATGATTTCGTTGTTTTGATTCTTATCTCCGTTCATCTTCCAGTTTCCTCCGACAATGAATTTGCGACCCATTTTGGTAATTTGATCTGAATAACAAGAAATAATTCAAAAATTAAGACTTTACATAATAGAAAGAAATAAATTTCCATAGTTTAAGATAAGACTTTCCATAGCATGCTATCAGCTCTTATCATCTGACCATGGATAAAATATTAATTATTATTAAAAAATATACATTAATAAATTTCACTGTATAAATAGATTATTAATATTATCTAGCTAGGACCATAAATGACCTATGAAATAACTAGCATCATTTTGAAGAGGTAGTGTCATACATAATAGGTACCTACTAGAATTCTCTGGCCATCTCCTATTTCCATCATCAGATCACATTAATTAAATAAAATCAATAATAACAATAATTGTATAGATAGATGTTTCATCTCATCTGTTTTATATGTAAAGAATCCAGCACATGCGGTTGGACATTCGCACTACGAGATTCACCCATACCTCTATGGATATTATTGGGCTCCCTCAAGGTCAACTTGTCCAGCAACATTTGCTGGCTACTGTACATACAGACAGAAATGAAAAGGTAGGTAGGATTAAATAGAACATCCTATATGAAGAAGAAACAGTGAGAAAGCTAATTTAAAATGTGGAGTAAAAGTTTTGGTCACACAGAGAAAATTATTAGACAGACTGACAACAGGCAAAAATATTAGGAAATGAAGGCCAAGCCAAGCTCAGATTGAAGATGTTCTGACCAGAGGCTAGGCCAGGAGTAACTTATAACGATAGGTAAGATGATAGAACTAATGGATGAGAGTTAGGTGAAATAGATACCTATATGTCTGAAGTACCTAATCAATCAGTTCAAGTTATATTACGTCACGTCAGCTATGTGTTACGAACATTTGCATGTAATTTTATTTCAATCTGGTTTTTTTTTAGACAATTAGATCTAAACAAATTTACAAGGTTATAAATGCAATATTGTCTTGGTCTTAATTACAGGTTAGATCAATGAATTTTATCTTCATGTATGAAAAAGAGATGTCTGACTTACATCTAATAGGTACAAATGACGAGAGTTTTCAATTCTCAAAGAAAATCTCGAATATCAATTGAATTACAAAAATATCAGCACAGGTGGAGCCGGGGTCAGCGCCAGAAGTAAACTATTCTCACTAGTATGTATTTTATCATGTACCTACACAATGAAACATAAATAAAAGGTGGACGAGGGAAATTATCACTTACGAAGTCACACAACGAAGTTTGTTGAAATTTTATCGAAACTAACGTGTAGACAAAAATACAAAATCAGCGGTTCTGACTTTTGACATTGAGGTGACCTTTCCTTCTTTCTACTTTTTTTCATTGCATGGCTGGCACTAGCTCTGCTTTGTGCCATCCAAAGATGGAGTAGGTACCTATTGCGCGGGAATCGAAAAGAAATGAAATGAAAATTAAATGCCATCAAATTCAAAACACAACTTGTAAAAAAACCAAGTCTTGCAATTCAGTTCTTCTAAGTACCGTAAAAAGGTGTGAGATCCATGTCACCGTCACCGTATACCGCAAGTGTCATTTTGGCGGGCTTCGAATTCCATTACAATCACGTCGTGTGGCCCTAAGTAGTTAGCCTTCCTCAGTGCAGAAAGCTCTCCATTATATTTCCATTAGTTAAGTAATGCTTCATTAAAGCTAATGAAGTCATTATTTTAATGATCGTTGCACAAAACGATATTCCTCATATTTAACAGTTCATAAAATTATAATCAACAGTTAAAAAATATTGCAAGCTTTAAAAACGTTCTTTGAAAATGAGTGAATGAATGCGTTTTGTTTTCATAAATTTGTAAAAATTTGAAGAAAATTCAAAGATCGAAACGCGTTTAAAAATAAACAAACTGTCATTGACTGACGGACGGCAAAACATAAATATTGAGAGTTTTACGCGGGAATCGAGAGGAAATGGCTGGTTCATTGTTTCGTCCTTTTTAAAATTAGTTTTTCATGGTAATTGTGGTGTTAATATGGTGGAATTAGTGCGATAATGTGCCGTTAAAGAAGAACTATTCAACTATTCTTATTCTTTCTACAATGAAAGTGAGAAATAATGAGTGGTTAGCTGTTTCTGGTTTGATACCCCGCGTTAAACTTCAGTATCATTGGAATGTAAGAACCACCCTTGCATTTCAATGATCCCGTAACAAGAAATGAAACTACCAAGAAATGACTAACCCTTAATTTGGCAAAGAACAAAAAGTTTAAAAAATGTGTATTTTGTTGTTTTATCTATTTAGGAGGGGTAATATATGATTCACAAAATGAAAAAAAAAATCATTTTTTTATAGTTCATGAGAAAATGACTGTCCGGTGGGACGGACATTGCCAAATTACGGTAGCACACATTGATAAATTAAAGAAAATAAAAAAACAACAATTAATTAAATTTATATATTAAAATAAAATGAAAAATGCACAAAACTTACGTAAGTATTGTAATTTATTATCTTACTTTACTGGACTTGATAATCAATTAACGCGAGGCATACCTCCACCATCATAATGGTATGTTAGATGATACAGAAGGAATGTTAGACGGATTATTAGGGTAGTTAGATTCTCGGATTTCTTGCAGAATTTGATTTAATGGGTCTGTATATAATAAAGCTGCTATTGCTTCTTGGTCTTTAAAGAAGAAGGATGGGCAGGTGTCGTAGTCAGCACTTTTGATGTGTTAATTTTCAGAATCGAAATTCTCGCTAGTATCGGAAGGGCCATGCTTTCGTGGAATCAAAGCTAATATTTTAGTAGCACGATTATGCTGTTGACAAGCAGAAATAAATGAAAAGTAAGCAAAAAGTGAAAAACATAAACAAATGTAACATCGTTAGTAATTTGGCAATGTCCGGTGTGACGGACAAAGAGTTATCGAACCCAAAAAACTAACAAAATGTGAACAAATTGTTAGTTTTATTAGCTCACCCCCTCGCTAAATATATTTACAAGCACACAATTAAAAAAGTAAGATAAAAAATCGATTACACTATTTAAAGAAAAATAAAATACCTTGAGTAAAACACCCGCTTGACTTTTCGTAGACATTTTGTGTCATGAATGACAGTTGCAGTTTTGTCACAGTCAAATTTATTTTTTTACTGATTCTTTATAAAAAAATAGTGAATTCTATCCAAAAAAAAGGTTTCATGTAGTAGAAAAAATATGTGACAGATTTTTTAAAAGTTTATGTCCGTCACAGCGGACGTTGCCAAATTAAGACGACGAAATGAAACTGAAGAAATAATGACTGAAGACATTAAACTTAGATTATGGAAGAAACTACTAAAGACTAGGCTGTATGGGCTTAGATCCCTTTGCCTTTCCCAAAAGGGAGAAAGAAACTAAAAAAAAAAACATAAATATTGAATTGAATTGCTAAAAAAATATAATTCAATTTTAGTTTCAAAATTTGCACTTTTATGTTGTGATACAAGAATATTATAGAAGACAAAAGAACTGGGGACATGTTTTTAGTTTAAAAAAAAGAAACCTGGCCCAAAACTTGTATTAAAAACACGCAAGAATGCGGCACAAAGAAGATACCGCTACCCCAGCCGAATAAAGCAGCAAAGTGCTATTACAGCCTTTTTATTTTTATTTCATTTTCGGATTCCTCATATTCAGCTCCATCTCTGTGTTTTTTTTTGTAATTTTATGCCTTATGGGCTGGGGTGGGGCATATTTTATTGAGGAAAATATGAATTTGTACCTACATAAAAAAGGTTTGAAAGAATTGGGGAGAATATAAACATTATAATACAATGCATCAAGATACCAAAAAAAAGAGTTAAGCCGGGTCCACAGCTCAAATTTTCTAACAAAACATTCTAACAAAACAATGTTGTGCAATTTGTTTATCAAAACCGCCCGTCCACTGCGCATAATGTTAATGTTTTGGCTAACAAAACCACGCCCTTAAATGTGAATGTTTTGTTTCATTTCATTTTAAAAATGAGTTCCGACGATGAAGACGTGGAAGCTGTTATTGCTATCGTTAATTTAGTTTCCTTTGACTTTCCAAAAAATTTTGAAATTTCCGACAGGGCATCTACTTTTTTGTACCTATCTTTGTGCTCTTCCAAAGTTACATCCCAAATTATCGGCCTTTCTCTTATAAGTTGTATTAACAACCAAATACTCTCTTTATTCCACTCCATTAATCAATATTTATAAGGTTCCACACAAAACAAACCAACACTTTTGCAACGCTAGTTTTATTTACATTCTCTTTGACTTTTGCACTGACGTCTTCCTTCATTCAATGAGCGCGAGCGAGCAAATAAAAAAAAATTCGACGCTTCCCCTCCCCGCGCAGGCGAACCCGGGGGATGTTATCCATTCGTCTCGGCAAACAATGTTATGTTTAGGCTGAACAAAATTTGTTAAGCCACGCCCCGATTTTGTTAAAATTAACATGTTAGAGTGTTCAAAACACGAAAACACGGAGCTGTGGACCCGGCTTTAGCGGTAATGACACAGGCATTAAAGAAGACAGGGATCATTAATAAATAGACAGTCCGGTCACGGGATATCGGCACTACCGGTGTTGCTATCTTTGGATGGTGGAACTGTGGCCATTATTGGGTTGTGATAGTTTTCATCTGTGATTCAGTGCTTTCCTCTCCGACGCTTCTTGCCGGTAGCAGCTACCTGGGGAGAGCCTTGGCTCTTGTATCTGGTGGGTGGCTGTGTAGTGGGGCCATCCCGCGAATGTGTTCAAAAGAGTACTGGTTTGCTCTTTAGTACATGGTATCTGCCAGGCGAGTGATGAAGGCATTCAAATCCTCGTGTTCTAGATCCCGCATTATGATGGAGTTTTGCATAAAGTTTAAGGCTCCCACAGCCAACAATCATTCTTAGTGTCAGATTTTCTTGAACTTGCAGGCGTCTTATCGTCGTTTCTTTTGCCAACGCGTCTGGTGCGCGTCTAGTCTGGGGCGCGGAATCAGGTGACCCATTCAAAACTAGGACTTGTATTCGTGCAGCCTTCGCTTTTGCAGCCTAAGAAATGTACAGAGCATGATTACCTCTGTGCATGGTGTTCGTGTTGCTGAATAAGGCTTTACAAAAAGCAAGCAGAGGACTTTTATAAGTTTTAGAAAAGATAGTTGTGTAGTCAGTTGTAATATAAAATCTTTGACGTAGACATATCTGATCAGTTCGAGATACGCTGAAGTGTTTGTCAAGCTGCCTAATGCCTCCAACTCAGTTCTGTTGTCTTCTTGTCATTGGTGTGGCTTTCGGTAACATCCAACAAAGTATTCATCTCTACACGAGGGTCGACGGGAAGCTGTACAACGTCACGCTTCTCAAATCCAAATACTACTGTGAGAAAACACCATCGTGCTAATACAGGGATGCACAGAACCACTGGTAATTAATATCACTGGGAGACGCATCATTAGAAGTTTTTCTCAAGTATTGCTACCTAGGGTCGACCGTGACTTAAGTACAATCTTTGCTGATATAGCGATCGATACCCGTATAGAAAACGCGGTGACGATATTTGGCATTCAAAGATACAAAAGCATGGAATAATAACATCTCACAAGAAAGACAAATTTTATGGTATTCAGACTTGTGTCCCGTCTAAAGCATACATTATGCACGAAGCCGTAGCCTAACCTCGATCATCGTACGCAAAAGATGAACGTTGACTCACACCTTCCACTCAACATCTTCGACTAACACTTGCGAAATGTTACTTGGGTTCTGGAAATAAGTTGCCCAGATTCACAGTATCGCTCAAGCATAAAACTTTAACGATGGCTAGGGTCCTTCTCCTGGACCTTCCCGTCTGACCTGTGCTTCTTGATGCCATAAGAGACGAGAAGAGGGATGTGAGGAGACCAATGCTTGTGCCAAACGGTACAAGACCGCGTTTGCAAAAGACGCGGGAGAATGGGATTTTTTTTCTAGTATAGAGACTTATAGTAAGAGTACAATGAAGGGGTGTAAAGTGGACGACAAATCCTTGTTTGCTACATTATCTAAATACAATACGCAGCACCTTTTTTAGAAAATTAAATATCCACAGTGCGTGCGGATCTTGTCGCCCCCGAATAGATTTAAACAATTACCTGTAAAGTTTCCTCACTACATCTACTGTTTGAATCATCTATGATGTCATCGACGGAAAAGGCCATTAATTCATATTGATCTAATTATTAAATTTTATGACCAAAATAAGTGTTATTCGTATAAAAAAGCTGAATAGTAATTTTCATGATTAAAAATATCAGTTCTACTGTGCTTTTTTATTATAGTCAAAGCGACTAGCAAATAATCTAATTTTTATCTTTAATCTCATAATAAAAGTTTGTTAAACACATTATTTTCTACAAAGAAACTAATTAAATTAAAAAAATATTATTATTTGATACAAAATGTGTAATTTTTTCTGTGATGTATTTGCACAATACTACAAATAGTAAAACTATTCAAGATATGTAAACGTTTCATACTTGAACCTTTTGCACATAAAAATAGGCGAATAAAGCAGTAAAACTTCAATGCGTAAAACTACAACAAGAAGCTGAGTATCGTAACCTACGCCTTGCGTTACAGAAATCGTATTGAGTTCCACCGAATAAAGCCGTACTAATTTGTTACACCACGAACTCAAACCGAAATGGTAAAAAAATATATAAATTTAATATGTTTTTTATTATATCTTTTATATTAAAAGTACTATTAAATATCTTTTTTTATAATAGGTATTTACCTGATTTTTTTCTGCTTATTTTGGTATGCTATACATTAAAATCAGCTGTGTGAAGTTAGCCGAATAAGTTAGCTGAATTTTATAACCCGACCAAATTGAGAAGGTCGGCGATTCCAATTTCTAAAACATGCTCTAAACTGATGGGAAATGATTAAATATGGTGTAAAATGACACTAAACGATCATTAAACATGAAAACCGCCAATAAAAATGATCAATAATGCGAGAAATATTCATACAAACATTGACGTGATTTCGGTACCAATTCAAACGGCTAAATATAAGTTTTAAACGAAAATTTCACATCAAATTGTACATCTAAATAATGCTTATGATATAGCCCTTCGAATTAAAGATCGTATAATAATAAATATAGCCTTTATACGAATAATAAAATAAATTCATCCAGCAAGTATGGAACAGCAACATTCGTGCTTTATTTCTGTTCTCATCCCCTTCCTAAGGTAAAACTTCCAATGAATTGTATATAGAAACATAGATATTTGTATTTCCTATCAGACCATATACGACTTCTCCATAAATAAGTATATTTTCTTTACGTAAACATGATTATTCTCCATTAATTCGTCTCAGTTGAATACATCTTTAAAAGTACAGTTAAGTTTGTTTTGTGCAATGACTTAATGAAAATGTTAGGCTTTAATGCTCCTTTAAAATTTAATGACCTTCTCTGCAACCGAGTGGTCCTTTAGTGACGCAAAAAACATTTCTTATTTTGATATTTAAACCATAGGTGACGCTACTTTGTAAGAATGATTGGCATTTGAACATGGTCCACACGAAATGACGTTTGAGATTTTGGATGCTGGAAAAACCAAAAAGTAGCCAAATAAAGTTCAATTTGACTGTAATGTTGCACAGTGACGCAGCAATAAATAATATCTAGCACTCGAACAACATACAAAACACAAAGGATTTAATTGAATTCTTTTTTAAACATGATCCACACAGAATCCTGTGGATCAGTTTTCTATTTGTCAATATTTCGAATTTTCGACAAATATACCATTTGGAGACAGATTAAGTATAGTTAGGTACTAGCACCGTCACGTATGATATACGTAACGGGACCCAACATTTGAAATCCACTCTCATAAAAACATATCAATATAAAAAGCAGAAACAAGATTTCGACCCGTCATTTCGTGTGGCCCTTGTTTAATACCGTTACATTACGTGAATTTTGCCTTAATTAGGTTGTAAAGCTATTCATAGCAAAGAGAACTTCCGTCACTGAGGTTCTAGATTTATCTGAAACCAATCGATGCAGTATTTACGATATAATTCGAAATTAAAATTTGTATGGGAATGAGCTAGGGTGACAGACAACGAAGTTATCCTTTTGCGGACATGTTATTTCAAAGAAATAATATACCTACTTACCTGCTCTGGGGGCGCCACATGTATATTTTTATGTTTACGACAACAAGTTCGGTAAGTATTTCACGGTATAGATGGGCAATAGTTTTTGACCCTGCGGTCACCAGTAGACTTGCAAAGACGCACCGAAAGATCCCTAATAAAAGATTTCGCTTGAGGTCCCCAAGGACCCAGCGTCTCAAAACCTATTGGCGTGAAAATGTAGCAGTCGGATAATTCCTCGTACTTTCGCTCCTTCAAGGTCTCAGCAGCCGCCGCAGCCGCACCCGCCCGCGAACCGGTCGCCTGGACATGAGATGCGGCCAAAGTGTCAACGCACGTGACATCCCATACAAGCACCTACCCTGCTGCCAAGGAATGAGTGACACGCCGTCTCGGGCCTCTTGCCGTCAGAACGAACAATTCCGTTTGGTTCTAACTTTGCCGGAACGTTCGCTGAGACAAGAGCCCGACGAATGACATCATTCAAGGCTGAATGGCGGGGTATACGGCCAGCGCTTCTGCGGCAAGACAGACCGTGGTGACCACGCTCATCAACCGTAGCGCCGCAGCCGCACTCATGAGGCTGATTAGTCCTAAGGCCCAAACGAAGGCCCACTAGAAACGACAGCGAACAGCCATCTAAAAGGGTTCCAACGTTGGGGGAGGGCAACGCATTAAGCCAAAGACCAGACTCTCTCTCGAAGGCCGCCAGCAGGCGGGCGCGATCGGATAAACCAGAACTCGCGGCCAGAAGGTCCGACTGAAGCTTCCTGCACAGCGGCTCATCCCACTCGCGTTGCGAGTGTAGATGCACTGGAAGGTCGCAAGAAGAAATGCTCTTCCATTCCTCAACAGCCTCCAAAAAGTGGGAGGCATCAACAAGGCCAAGAGAAGGCTCCACCATGTCCCTGAATAGTCTTACACAGCCGGCGGCGGAAGCCAGAAAAGCCGGCAGAGACACCGATGAGACCTTCCTAATGCCAATACCCCCGCAGCGGACCGGCAAAGATGCCTGGGCCCATGCTTCAGGTGACAAACGGCAGTTAAGAACACTAGATAGCCCCGATATTCGGTCATCAATCGAGGCCAGCAAGTTGCTAAATTTCCAGAAGTGGCAGCATCGCAAAACATATGTAAATTTTGGTACAAAAAGGCAAAATCTGATGATGGTAATGGCATCATGAGGATTAATTTTCAGTAAGCGCTCGAAAGTATCGTTAAAACTTTCCACCTGCTCCCGAATAAAACATGGGATCGCCGCGTCCAGAAGTGGAGCCCCCAGTAGACGAAGTGAGCCACCTCATTGAAACGAGACAAAATATCAGTTTGAGCCTCCGAAGCTATAGAAGGGTGAATGTACAGCTCACACTTGCTAAAGTTAAGCTCCAGACCCACCCCCCCAAATCCCTCCACTATTTTCTTCAGATCTTCCAAAACTACGTCGGGCTGGCCAATAAGGGTGCCATCATCCAGGTACCATACGTTGAAATTTGACTGCAAGGATTTGATGATCGGGTGTATGCCCAAACTAAAAACCGCGGGTCCCAACGGATCACCTTGCTGGCAGCCGACAGAAGAGAGTAAAACGTGCTCTTTATACATCAATTTGGATGGCTCGCTATGGTTACGTATTACAATCTCTAGGGCCTGGCCACAGCTTCGCGCGACGCCGCCGCCGCCGCCGCCGCCGTCGCGCGAAGCTGTGGCCAGGGGGTAAAGTTCATATATCTAACGTCGTAATGCCTACGGACGAAAGGCCTAAATTTCAAAACACCTATGGTCAGAAGGCCTAATTTTAAAACGGGTGTGTAATATATGATATAAATTTAGATAAACTAACGTTCAAGTGCTATAATTTTATATGATACTAGCGGACCCGGCGAACTTCGTGCCGCCACAGAATAATAAATTACCTAATGTTTTGTTAATTTATCAGCTGAATTCAATTTTTATGCATCTAACGTTAAAGATGGGCATTAGGTATTATGGTAGGCAACTGATGATAGTTCACAGCTTAGCCGATGGATCAGGGATCGCAGTTGTTGCTATTGACTATCTCGGTAATATGGTATGAAGAAGCAAAACAACTGCGATCCCCAAGCCCCAACCCGCCTAGCGCACAGGTTGTGGTAATAAACAACCTAACAGCCATCCGTCCGTTGCGCGTTTGCTTGCTTGTTTATATTTAAAATATAAAAATTAATTGCAAAATGTGTTGGTAAGCGCATAACTCAACAACGCCTGGACCAATTTTATAAATTTTTTTTTTTTAATGTTCTTTGAAGTCCAAGGATAGTTCTTACGAAGAGAAATAAAAAAAAAAAAACCTCATTCCCACGGGAAAAATTTCTAAACGCGGCGGTTTGTTTTTCGACTTTTCCGTGCACCGTTTCCCGTAGGATTTAATATTTTCCCGTGGTAAAAAGTATCTAATATGTTGACTGGAGATATAAGATACCACCATGCAAAATTTCATTTGGTCTAGTAGTTTCGGAGATTAGCCCGTACAAACAGACAAACAGACAGAGAAACAAATAAAAATAAAATTGTCTGGATATGTTCTAATTCACTTCTTACATCCTCCTGACTCGGATTTCGACTTTTTTTTTCTATGTACATTTGACCTCTACAGTTTTATTATAATATAGATTTTATTTGTTTGTATATCTTTTTATTTTGAGTTTATTTTTATTGAGTTCATTTTTGTTGTTGTTGTTGTGACTTTGACTTTGACTTTGACTTTCGACTTTCGACTTTCGACTTTCGACTTTCGACTTTCGACTTTCGACTTTCGACTTTCGACATTGACTTTGACTTTGACTTTCGACTTTCGACTTTCGACTTTCGACATTGACTTTAACTTTGACTTTGACTTTGACTTTGACTTTGACTTTGACTTTGACTTGGCTTTGACTTTGACTTTGACTTGGCTTTGACTTTGACTTTGACTTTGACTATGACTATGAGTTGGAAATTGGAATGAAATAAATGTTTAATTACTGAAAAATGTTTATTATTTTAAAAACACAACCTTTCTTTATTAGAGACAAACGCCATGACAGTTAGAGAGAGATAGCAAACACCTTTCACTCACACATTATTACATTGTTGCCATATTAAATATAACACCCCCCGTCAATGTAATAATTCTAACTTAGTTACAATATTAAAACAACCCCTTATTAAAGAAAAACTTTATAACATATAGCTAGTTAACTATTCACACATACCACACAGTTTTACAAATTTTAATAGTGTGTTCCTATTTAGAGATTTAGTAAACATGTCTGCAACTTGGTCTTTTGTTGTTACAAATTCAATACTTATCTTTTTCTTATGAATAAGTTCTCTTATGTAATGATACTTAATATCAATATGCTTTAACCTTTTAACACTATTAGTGTTAGCAATCATTATAGCGGACTGATTATCGCAATGCAAGACAACTGGAGAAGCATTACACACATTAAAATCACATAACACATTAATTAGCCAACAAGCTTCGCTGCCAGCCATGCTCATTGCTACATACTCAGATTCCGTTGAAGAAATACTAACTGTGCTTTGTTTTTTGGTACACCAAGATATCAGACAATTAGAAAATATGAAGCAATAACTATCCTGTAGTAGATTTCCTATCTCGGAGGTCGCCTCCCCAGTCAGCATCACAGAAACCTATCAACTTGCTATCATCACATTTATAAATTAACTTGTAGTTCAATGTGTGTTTAATGTATCTCAGTACTCTCTTTAAAGTCACAAGAAGCATGTCACTGGCACAGTCCTGGTACCTACTTAGTATTGATACAACAACACATATTATGTCAGGTCTTGTACCTAAAGCTGCATACATTAAACACCCAATGATCTGTCTACAAACATTTTTTGTGTTTTCACTACGCTTATCATTTTGAAGAAGTTTACAATCAAAATTATAATCCATTGGTGTATACACAGGCTTGCAGTTATACCATATTAAACCTCTTTAGAACATTTTCCAAATATGTCTTTTGATTTAGTTCTGTAACATTAGTTTCCAAGTCTTGTTTAACATTTATTCCTAAGAAATTTGAAATAAGACCTAAGTCTTTCATTTCAAATTCTTTGTTCAACATTGACTTTAAATTTAATATCTCCTGTTCATTAGTACCAAAAATTAACATAATTATCGTCAACATATATGTATAAGAACATACATTTGGTCTTTGTCGTTACATTTTGATTAGAGACATGAGTCACATCTAGATCTTTTAAAACCATCATTAATCATTATTGAGTTAAATTTGTCGTTCCAATATTTAGGTGACTTCTTCAAGCCATACAATGACTTATTAAGTTTGACTACCTTTTCATTATTTTCATAAGCCGTCTGGTAAACTTATGTAAACATCCTCTTCAATTTCCCCATATAAGAAGGCCCCGGTAACATCCATTTGGTAAACTGGTAATTTTAACTTAGTTGCTATAGCTAAGAATAATCTAAAGGTAGTCAACTTAGCAACAGGAGCATAAATATCATTAAGATTGAGTACATCATTTTGTTCAAAACCTCTTGCCACCAAACGAGCCTTATACTGAACATTACCATTGTTTTGTTTAATCTTAAAAACCCATTTACTACTAATTACATTTTTGTTACCTGGTAAATCACAAATACTCCATGTGTTATTGTCTTTAAGAGTTTTCAGTTCTCTTGACATGGCTTCCTGCCACTTACAAGCATCAAGGCTTTGCAAAGCCTCTTTATAGGTTTTCGGTTCATTATTTTCCACTGTTACATTATTACACTTATAAAACTCAGTTTGCTTCCTAACACGTTTAGTTGTAGGTACGTCGCCCCAGTGCTTGTTTGAGCTATGTACCATTGGTTACATTTTACAGTAGAAGCGTTTTATGCTCTATTTTTTGTATTATGCTTTAAATTCTAGATTTCAAGATCTGTTTTAATACATGAGTTACATTTGAACTGATTGTTATAATTTTCATCTAGAGTATGGTAATTGTTTAACCTTATTTTAAAGTTTTTATGTGCACATAGAACAAACATGCACAAATATTATTACGAATGTGGACTTAAACCATTACCTCCCTAGAGATAGGACAGAGTGACTGTTTCATTTTTACGTGTTTATTTGTTCTATGTTCCAAATGTATATACAGGGTGGTCTATAATTTACCGTATTGTACCGTATTCTTCAAGAAGTAAATCGATAGACCAATCGATACTATTGATTTTCGCTCAACTATTTGATTGCTATCGATTGACTATCGATAGTAGGACTATCGATCGGCATGTATTGTATTGTAAAAGTTTTCATAAATAAAAAATGCACTTTTTATAAAATATTATTTAATTTATTACTTAAGTGTCTTTTACATAATTATGTGTTTTTTCGTATTAGAGACATTGTTAAACCATTTTTTTAGTGTTTAATTGTCGGTTAGCGATCTATGTAGAGATAGCCTATTGGGGTACTCGATGAGGTAGGTGAAGGGTGTCGGATGGGCATCGGTGGTGGTGGTCGGTGGACATTTCAGGGGGTCTGCCAAATACTTCCGGCAGGCTGCGCAATGGCAGACCCTAATTTTTTATACATAATAAATCAATGGTTAACTGATGCCACCACTTTTATTCGGGTACTTTATGAGGTAAGTTTCACAATAAAAATACGTCAAAAATTTCGATGACCGGCAGGATCGGCTCTGGCAGACCATTTTTTTTTAGTGTTTAAGTGTCGGTTAACGATCTAGAGATAGCCTATTGAGGTACTCGATGAGGTAGGTACTTAGGCACCCGGCTGACGCACTAATACCTAAGATACTAAAAATACAAAAAAAAAATACGACACTGTTATTTTTTCTTTGGCTTCATCAACACCCGTTCGCAGTGCCGCGGGCTTGGAGGTTGTTTGAAGTCATTGAAAAACTACACCCTGTATCTAATTCAAAACGGAATTGAGTGTAAATTAAAAAGTACTTACTGCTCAAAATGCGGCTGTCTCCCATTATATATTTTTTTTAGAACATGTTCTAGACATCATGAACTTCACTGTCAAACAATTTAATCATGAAAAATAATAATCTATTACGATTTTTTAATCGTTTTCGACGACCGACTAAGCGTTTTCTGTGATGTCTCCAGTCACACTGACGAATTACACAAAATGGCGGACATGGCGTCGCGGACTATGATTGGTCGATTGAGTGGACAAAACCCACTCAAGCAGTTAACGTTTCTTACGATGTAGGATTTAAAACAAACACAGGACAAGGACCAAAAAAGCACATAATTTTTATTACAGTGTCGTGTCACAAATATAATTTAAATGAAGTTTTCGTTGTTTTAAGAGAAAAAAGTTTAAAATTTTCTTTAACTAACCGGACTGAAATTTAAATCTTGACAAAACTGCATTTAAACTTAATTTTAGAAATTTAGGTCGATAGTCGAAACAAGCACTAGGGCGACGGTAGGGTCCACTACACGTTTTTCAATTCCACTACAGTCCTCATTATCACTAGGTTCATAAAGACTGTCTTCAGACTCACAAAGTGTGTTGTTTTGGGGGGGATCATAAAACTCAGATTCACTTTGGTCACTAGAACTCTGTGGGGGACTAAGAACTCCAGAAGCACCTGGTTCCTGTTCCTGATCATCAGTGTCAGCTGTAGCTTGCTCCTCGTTTTCCTCCTCAAACTGAATAATAGCCTCACATGGCAGTATAGGGGTCACCGCATTGTCTTTCACAAAGACAACATCTCTCTTAGTCTCGACACTATTCTTATGAGGAAAATATATTCTGTAGCCCTTTGTGGTCTCTCCGTACCCGTACCAATAGGCCTTTTTCCCCCTTTGGGTCCCACTTATGCCTTTTTTCTTTCGGTACCTATGTGGACATATACTGCAGTGCCAAAAATTTTGAGGTTATTAATGTCAAAGCTCTTGTTTGACCATAATTCATATGGAGATTTCCCTTCAATAGAACTCTTGCCAGTTCTGTTAATCACATAGGCAGCAGTATTTACCGCTTCAGCCCACAAACTAATAGACAAATCCTTGGCACATATCATTGTTCGAGCTGCTTCTACCAAAATTCTATTCTCCCGCTCTGCTGCTCCGTTTTGCTCTGGAGTAAAGGTTACTGAAGTTTGATGGATTATTCCTTTGGTCTGCAGAAATTCTCTGACTTCTTTGTTTACAAATTCCGTGCCATTGTCACTCCTAAATATTTTAATTTTATTTCCCGTTTCATTCTCAGCCTGGCATATGAAATTCTTGATACATGATTTTATTTCATCTTTCGTTTTCACAAAGTAAACCTTTCTATATTTTGAGTAATCATCTTTAAATACGACGAAATACCTGGAGCCTCCAATAGATGATCTCTCCATTGGATCACATGTATCAGCATGTATGATTTCGCAGGTTCTCGATCTCTACAACGATCGGTCCTGTTGGACCCGTAAGCAGCGGCTCCCTGCGACTCTCATCGGATCATTGTACCGACCTGTCGCTATACGGATCTGTCGCTATACGGATCTGTCGCTATACGGATCTGTCGCTATAACGTATGTCGCAGTTATATCTGTCGCTATACCGACTCGGATTCCGTTTTCACTCGAACTATATGGCAGGCGATGTATGTATTTTCCCTTTTAGACAACCTTCACATGCATGTGTATCAGCATTTTTAATCTCAATGTTATTTTTCTTAAGAATATCTTTAACGTAAACCATGTTTTGGTGTGCTAGCTTTTCATGCCATTCATGCAAATTTGTGCACAACCCAGCAACATTCGCTGTACATGCGTTAAAATAGCGAAAGTTCAAATAATACATGCTTCCGCGTCGCTCAGCAACAGCCATCACTTTATTTTCTTTGTAAAATTTGCAATAATTTCATAATCATAATCATAATCATATAATTTATTGCTTCATGTGGTGTTTGTTACAAAGGTCGTACAAGTAAAATATGGTTCACACATGACCCTTTCCTTTCCACCAGTTACAATCACATAACCTCTATTTGTTGCTCGATTGAATTGACCGAGAACAAATTGGTCTTCAAGTCAGGAACGTGAAGAACGTTGTCTATGGTCGTGTCAATCCATTGCAAACCGTTCCATACTTGTAGCGCCACCTGTCCGCAGCCCTTGACACTTATTTTTGTTCCATTTCCTATTACTAGTACCGATCTGTCTTCCACAGCCGAATATGAAATGAACAATTCGTGATCGTAGCACATGTGTTCACTTGCACCCAAGTCCACTAACCATTGTGTTTCTTGGAACTGTTCATCCGATGCGCTATTGACAATAAACGCGTTACTTTCTCTACCTTTTTTAAAGCGACACTGGCTCTTTACATGTCCTGTTTTTTTACAGTAATAACACCACTTTCCATCTGAACGATTGTCTTTATAACTGTCAATATTTGACCTGCACTCATTTTGATAATGTCCCAGTCTGTTACACTTAAAACACTTTATAGTTTTCTTGTTTATTTTCTTTGCTACAAATGCTGTAGATGTAGACTGTTGCATTAGCCCGCCTTTTTCCTTAATTCTCTCTTCTTCTATCAACAATCTTGCAACAAGATTATCATAGGTCTGCTTGTCGTCTGGAGCAGATTCCCAGGCGGAGATAAAATGCCTATAATCTTCCGGCAAAGACATAAGAACCTTGGTTATGATGAACTTAGCAGACACATCTTCTCCCAGTTGTTTCAACTGATTCTGCATCTCTTGTATTTTTGATAAAAACACAGACATTTCCATTCCTTGTTCATATTTAAATTGGAAGAAGCGTTGTTGAACAATATGAACACTTGTTTCAGATTTTTGTTCATAGATGCTTTGTAGTTTACGCCACATCTCCGCCGAGGTGTTGCATGAGATGATATGTAACATTACTTCCTCTGTCATTCTGGTTACAAGCAATGTCTGAGCTTTTGCATCCTGGTTTTCCCAACGAGTACGGTCACCTGTTTCGCCTTCCACTTCTGGTTTTACCGATGTTCCATCCACAATTTTGTATAGATTTTGACCGCGCAGTAATACTGACGTTTGAAATTTCCAAATGTTCCAATTCCTGGAACCTTCCAGCTTCATGACAACTTGGTTACTCTGATTAGAATCCATTCTGGATCTTTCTTCCTGTAGGCTATCCTGCCTTGCTCGAATAAGAATAATTGAACAAGTATACTTTCTTCCCGGCTATGCACGCACAATGCACACAAGATGGATGACGCCACGCTTCCCGGTATTTTGCAACTCAAACTTTCGCACTACAGTTTTGGCGTAATTAAACATATCGCACTTCACAATCAACATAGTATTAACTCAAAAAGTGCTGTTTCGAGATACAGCGTTTTAAAGGTTTGAAAAATCATAATTACATATCCTTATGTTTTTCTGGTTTGACTTGGGTATCAGTGGAAAACTACATTCATCTACTTTGTATATTGTAAAAAATATAGCTGTCAGGCTATTATCTGAAATTTTATGAGCCATTTTTCAGAACCATTCAGAGATATTACTGTGTTGCCTGTAAAAATAAATATATTTTTTACTTACGACTGTATTACCTATCGTGAAGTTCTCATTATGATTGTTTATCTTGGTGTTAAAATGAAATAATACCATATAGAACAATTTTTAGTAGTACTTTTTTTATTTTTTAAAGTATTAACTCCAAAAAAGTGGATTCCGTAAGTTTTTTTTTACAAAAATACTGTATCAATGTTGTACAAAAAATTAAATGAAGCCGTCTATTAAGGGTTTTGTACCTCGGAAAGACAATTACGCGTCTGTCACAGCCTCCAAACATACTGGACTGGTTAAGTTGAAGTATGATACATAGATACACGTTTGAATTCGTGACCCAAACACAGAAGTGTGACATTGAATAATTAATATTTCATAAAATGAGGCCACTATGGGGGGTGATTTCGGTATTTTTTGTGGGTTTGATGTGACTGGGTCTGGTTGATTCCACCGAGCGACAGGTTGTACCGACATAAGTTATAAGAAGACGCCCCTACCCATCACAAACATTTTGGGTTGAGGACTATATAACCTGTATATTATACAGGTTATTTCATGCACCTCAATCATCTCAGCCGAAAGACGTCCACTGCTGGACAAAGGCCTCCATCTCCCCCAAGGATCTCCACAATGATCGGTCCTGCGCTGCCCGCATCCAGCGGCTTCCCGCGACCCTCACCAGAACGTAGGTCCACTTCAATACGAGGTTAAAACATGTCCTTTCTAACCCAGACGGCAAGTTCACAGATGAAGTTAAGCAGATAGTCTCATTTGGAAGAATTCCCTTCTTGTAGTGAATACCTTTCTTTCTGATAATAATTACCCCACAGGTTTATGGGTGTCAATTTTGAAAACAGAGCCCCGTGAAGGGACTTCTCCTTCACGATTTTCTCCTTACTAACGTACTAGTAGCTTCTTTGCGCTGTCTCATGATGCCTTGCTTGGTATATGACAACTCTAGGGTAGAGCTCTTCGCTCTATGTTTTTGCTTGATATGTATTTTTTTCTACACAGGTCAATTAAATAAAGTCAGATGACTGTCCGAAGAGTCTGTAGTAAAGGTCACTAGCTGATCCATAGTACTCATAAAGTTCTGGCACAAACGTAGGGTCAGCGTCGATGTTATTTGGATGTGCAGTTTGATATTAATCCTATACAGAATTTTTGGAAAACTTCTGTTGATTTTCAGAAGATCATCAAGCTCTATTTAATAGGTGATCTTATTTTGACACCAACGAAGGACCAGCGTCTATTTACTTAGCCAGCCACGATATGATTTGATATAGGTACTGTACAAAGTTACCTTTGTCGGAAATATTATATTTTTTTTCCAAACCCTGCCATATCCCAAAAGTCAAAGCAAAATATAATATTGGAACGATGGAAAAGAGTCGTAACAATTATGAATTACACCTATGAGATGTCTATTGCTGAACAAAAGCTTCCCCTTAAGATTCCACACCAATAGGCCTCGTGCTCCCTCCAGCAGTTTCCTGCTGAGCGTCGCGTCGGTAAACCTTGTCGGCGACCTTGACAAGAATCCTTCTGGTCCAACGACCGTCGTCGGTTTCAACATTAGAGTCATCATCAGCCTAAAGAAGTTCATTACTGGACAAAAGCCTCCTCTCTCAAGTTTATTACCACGAACGGTCGTGCGGGCGATGAAAGGGTTATATTTTGATATAAACGCATCCATACTACATCCATACCGCCAATTCATACCTGCAATATAGTATTATCTTAAACAATTTTAGTGCTATACAGTAACAAATAAATATACATTTCACAAGCTCCAGGAAATTGAAATAATAGAACAGATTACACAGTAACAATTCAAAATAAATTTAATGTTTATGAAGATATTGTTATGCAATATAGTATCAACTTTAAGTTAACACCCTATTGAAAACTAAAATCGTTGCCAATATTCGCTGGACTGGTGTATTAACCCGAAATATGACACGAAAGACACGAAAGCAGAGCGGCGAATGTATCAAATTAAAATGCGACTATATTACAATAGGTGATTAGGGACAATATCAACAAGTAAGACAGGCGTAAAACACAATAAATTATTGAATTAGTGGACTTAGAAATACGACTGTTTTACCAGATTGTAGAGAAAAAAATCTATATTCTGAATATATAAATAACTCGAAATCCAAAAATTTTGACTTATTACCCTGTTGATTGTGAAGTGCGATATATTTCTTTATCTACGCTAGCTAGAGGCCTGGGCCCATAACCAGTTGGAAATTGGAATGAAATAAATGTTTAATTACTGAAAAATGTTTATTATTTTAAAAACACAACCTTTCTTTATTAGAGACAAACGCCATGACAGTTAGAGAGAGATAGCAAACACCTTTCACTCACACATTATTACATTGTTGCCATATTAAATATAACACTATGACTATGACTATGACTATGACTATGACTATGACTATGACTATGACTATGACTATGACTATGACTATGACTATGACTATGACTATGACTATGACTATGACTATGACTATGACTATGACTATGACTATGACTATGACTATGACTATGACTATGACTATGACTATGACTATGACTATGACTATGACTATGACTATGACTATGACTATGACTATGACTATGACTATGACTATGACTATGACTATGACTATGACTATGACTATGACTATGACTATGACTATGACTATGACTATGACTATGACTATGACTATGACTATGACTATGACTATGACTATGACTATGACTATGACTATGACTATGACTATGACTATGACTATGACTATGACTATGACTATGACTATGACTTTGACTATGACTTTGACTATGACTATGACTTTGACTATGACTTTGACTTTGACTTTGCGGCGGTTTGTTTTTCGACTTTTCCGTGCACCGTTTTCCGTAGGATTTGATATTTTCCCGTTGTTGTTGTTGTTGTTTTGACTTTGACTTTGACGTTGACTTTGACTTTGACTTTGACTTTGACTTTGACTTTGACTTTGACTTTGACTTTGACTTTGACTTTGACTTTGACTTTGACTTTTGACTTCGTTCGACTTTGACTTGTATGAAAAGTAGATGTTGGCCAATTCTCAGACCTACTGAATACGCTCTTGACTTCGACTTTGACTTTGACTTTGACTTTGACTTCGACTTCGACTTCGACTTTGACTTTGACTTTGACTTTGACTTTGACTTTGACTTTGACTTTGACTTTGACTTTGACTTCGACTTTGACTTTGACTTCGACTTTGACTTGTATGAAAAGTAGATGTTGGCCGATTCTCAGACCTACTGAATACGCTCTTGACTTCGACTTTGATTTTGACTTTGACTTCGACTTTGACTATGACTTTGTCTAGCCGTTGTGTCGGAGGAGTATGGGAACGAAAACTGTGACACGAAAATTTAATATATAAGTTGACTTTGACTTTGACTTCGTTCGACTTTGACTTGTATGAAAAGTAGATGTTGGCCAATTCTCAGACCTACTGAATACGCTCTTGACTTCGACTTTGACTTGTATGAAAAGTAGATGTTGGCCAATTCTCAGACCTACTGAATACGCTCTTGACTTCGACTTTGACTTTGACTTCGACTTTGACTTGTATGAAAAGTAGATGTTGGCCGATTCTCAGACCTACTGAATACGCTCTTGACTTCGACTTTGACTTTGACTTTGACTTTGACTTCGACTTTGACTATGACTTTGTCTAGCCGTTTCGGAGGAGTATGGGAACGAAAACTGTGACACGAAAATTTAATATATATATAAGTTGACTTTGACTTTGACTTTGACTTCGTTCGACTTTGACTTGGTATGAAAAGTAGATGTTGGCCAATTCTCAGACCTACTGAATACGCTCTTGACTTCGACTTTGACTTTGACTTCGACTTTGACTTTGACTTTGACTTCGACTTTGACTTGTATGAAAAGTAGATGTTGGCCGATTCTCAGACCTACTGAATACGCTCTTGACAAAATTTCATGAGAATCGGTCTAGCCGTTTCGGAGGAGTATGGAATCGAACACTGTGACACGAGAATTTTATATATAAGATAAAAACATTTAGTATAACAATTTAAATGATATAATGTATCATTAATATAATTTTATTTAATATAATTTCACTTGATATAACAGTTAATTCATATAATGTTCATATTAACTAATAATTATTAATCATAACGGACAATTTATATAAAATTTACAAGACATAATAAACTTTTCGTAATACGCCTGATTTATACTCAAAAGTAAACGAAATGGACCGCAAATACTTTGTATTTTATGACACATGCAAGCATCCAGGCATGCAAACGTGCGAACAAGCAAGCATGCAAGCAAGTATGCAAGCAAGCAAGCAAGCAAGCATGCAAGCAAGCATGCAAGAAAGCATGCAGGAATGCATACATGTCAACCTAACCCGAAGGGTATGGCGGAATCGAGTGGGCTCGCTACGCTCGCCTCACTCGTTTTCGCCATACCCTTCAAACCTAACCTATCCAAGTCGGTGTGCCCCGGATTTCCGTGCTCGCTACGCTCGCACCCGCCCTGAATTACGGTGCCCTAATTTAAATTGTACATTAATATAATAATTAATTAAGTTTTTTCCATTAAAATTATTTGGAATTTTATATCTAATGAGCATTATATCTTATGATGATTAGTTGAAATGAACGTTATGTGACACGAATGTTATATGAAATGAGTGTTATACTAAATGTTTTTATAAAAACTGAACCTTATACCAAATGAGCCTTATATGAATTAAAATTATAGCTTGTGAATGTTATTGCAAATGAATGTTATATGAAAATAACGTTATGTCTTTTGAAATTAGATTATCTGTGTTTATACGATATGAACCGCACCCTTTTAAAACATCTAATAGTCGTTATAGCTAACTTTTGTTATACCTAAATTTATAATGTCTAAGTTTAAGTAATCTAATGGACGAAAAGCTTAATATTATAATATCTAATAGTCGTTAACTATAAATAGGCGACCGGGTATTTTAAATAAAACAATAGGTATGTAATGCGTTTTAATCATAATGTTTATGTCAAAGGTGCAATTTACCTAAATTAAACATTTCAAATTTTTTTTTTAATAGTTCTTTTAATTGAAAAATTATTAAGAAATAAAAAAGGAAAAATGCCCCCCTTTTTTGTTTTAATATTATTTTAATATGGAATTCTATAAAAAAAAATTGGCGCCCTTTTTAAATTTATTTTATTAATATTTTTATTTGCCCCCCTTTTTCATTGTTTTTTTTTTTATTGTGATAAAAATATATAATTAAATGCCCCCTTTAATATTATTATTTAATATTAATTTTTAATTGAATTTTTATAAAAATGAAATAAATTGCCCCCTTTTTTAATTTTTTATATTAATATTTTTAATTAAAAAATAATTAGAAAATAATTAAAAAATAAAATAAAATGCCACCCTTTTTTATTTTTTAATATTATATTAGATTAAAAAATATATTTTAAAAAATGCCCCTTTCTTTATTTCTATTATTTTATTACAAAAAAATAAGAAGGGCGCTTTACTATAATCTTCTTAAATATTATTAATTAATGAAGTAAAATTAATATAAAGGGGGGGCTTTATTTTTTATTATTACCAATAGTTTATTTATTTCTATATTATTTACTTTTTCACAAAAAAAAAACAAGTAGGTACCAATATTTTAAACACAAGAATCTTCGGTGATTCACCAGAAAGCTGAATTCTAAGTGAAATGTAAGAAAGAAAGAAAGAAAGAAAGAAATATTTTTTTATTCGAAGTAAGATTTTACAAATGTAAGTTCAAAACGCGCGCGAAAGCACATCGTGTGCATTCGGATAGGTTCGGGTGCACTCGGCCGCCATCTTCTTTCCTCGCCTCCCGCTTGCGACGGGACTGACAGTAGAAGAGCAACCATTTTTACCTCGTCGCACGGCGCACGCAATTTTATAATATTATTGTCTCTTGTTGGTTATATTATAATATAAGTGATTCGTTTGTACTGTAATAACATTAAAGCTTCCTTCTAGTAAACAAACAGCCGTTTGATTCAATAGTAATGTGTCCATGAAAACATCCATTACACAAATCATTTTTCGACGTCGAGGCGGGTTCACAATTTGGCTGTCTTCTGTGGAGAAGAACCCGCCGGAAGAAACTCCACAGGCGTTGCATCTTTTCAAACTACCTATTTTACAAAAATTATTATTTTATACAATTATATAAGGATTGACCATTTTACGTTAAATACGAATCGGCTCGCGGTTCTCTTAGAATTCAATTTTTAAATGGCGATTTTAGGCCCCCAGAATTATCAGCTGTCAGTTATTAAGTCGATAAATTTATATATCTTTTATCTATATCTTCCAATTTATTGGGTTCTTTTGGTTTTCCCTTCTTCTTAGCGCGCCTTATAATTTGCCTTAAAGCATTTTTGTTTGGAACAGAGCAAGCGCTTGTGCTAGACACAGCACTCAAATTTTTATTAATTATTTGTGAAGGGCGTGACGTAAAATTGGTTGCAGCGTCACGTTTTAAATTATTTTTTAATGTCACTATATCCTTTACGCCAGGTTCAGGTGCATGACAATGATCACTCATTTCTTTTATCAAGCAATGCATACCGTTTCCCTCTGGTGATTCACTGATAATCGTACTATTGCAATGTTTTTGTTTTTTTTGAGCACAGTACCAATAGTATTTTTCACCAACATGTCTACTAATTACCATCACGTATCCATTTACAATTAGAATAACTTTTCCTTTTTGGGATTTTAATGCTTTAATATACGAAATTTTTTCAAAATTTTATCACTTGTAGTGGAGCGTCAGTGTATGGAGAAAAAAAAAGTCATCGAATCCATTTTGAATACCCAGAAAAGGTTGTATTACAAAAAAAAATGTAAATGAGAAATCGTAATAAAATATTATTTTTATATTTGTTTCACGCATTGTATGGCGATAGTTGGAAGTGAATTTAGTCTACAGTTCTGTAAGAGCTATTATGTCTACTACATTGAATATTTCCTAGATAAATGGCTTTTGTTTTTACCTCATAATTTGTTTCATCATTTCTTATATAAAATATATGCTTCAATACAGGATGTTCCAATAGGAAGCACCTATTTAAGTGATCCTAGTATAAGATAGTCTGTTTCGTTGCGTGCTACTCTTTTCAACATTATTTAATAGTTTATAAAACAAAACTTTAAATGTTACTTGATTTTACAAGTTATCTTGAAAGTAAAAATATAAATAATACGTAGAAAATAATCAAATCAGCTCACAAATATATTAGTTATAATTGCACCTTTTTTCTAATAATCATCGTACTTTTGCAATGTTTTATTAAGTTTAATTAATTGTAAATTTAAATTTTATATTTATAATGAATAATGTAAAGGCTTACTTATGATAATAATGACAGTATATAGAAAATAACAAAAAAAATGTTTCTTTACTTTCATTATGATGTTTTATAATTAGTTCGATTTAAGGTTTTTTCATAATTTTCAATCAGTGTGGTAGAGGGCTCAAAATTGGTTCAAATAATTTTATTATATTTTTTTAAATACTATTTAGGGTGCGATGCAGCATTCTAGTGCTATTCAAAACCGATACCTAACTAAAAAAAAAATTTACGCTCTACCCTACTGGCCATTGCAAACTTGCACCTAACTTTGTTACACTTTAGAATACAAAATAATGAAGATAGTTTTTAGCTACCTAGATATGTTGCATTTTCCCGCGGTAAAAGGTCGTCTATGTTACTCAGGGTGAATGTAGCTTTCTAATGGTGAAAGAATTTTCGAAATCGGTTCAGTAGTTTTTGAGTTGATTCATTACAAACATACACGCACCGCACACACAAAAATACAGATTTTTCCTCTTTGTAATATTATATAGTACCTATAGTATGAGTAGGTATGATAATAAAATAAGTGGCGACAATAGGCAAAAATATAATATGATACTCGAAAACAGCTGTACGTTGCCAATCCGTTGCTTCTCGCTATTGATAGTTAGAGCAAACGTTTTTTAGAGATTTTGATGCATCGATGTAGCAGACCATAGGGCTCATAATTTATAGGT
The DNA here is from genome assembly GCA_948473455.1 of Teleiodes luculella. Taxonomy (NCBI): domain Eukaryota; kingdom Metazoa; phylum Arthropoda; class Insecta; order Lepidoptera; family Gelechiidae; genus Teleiodes; species Teleiodes luculella. The sequence continues at coordinate 10,967,404 of OX419582.1, forward strand.
GTCATAGTTAGAGCAAACGTTTTTTAGAGATTTTGATGCATCGATGTAGCAGACCATAGGGCTCATAATTTATAGGTGTCATGGACGATAGAGGACACGTTTTCGAGCAATTCATGTTTGATCAAAAGGCATTCGATTTCAAGTAGGGAAAGCATGCACACTCCGTCTACACTCCGTCTATATATATCCCTATCTGTGGCAGTCGTGGCAGTGCTATAGCGAGGGTTACGTATTACAATCTCTAAAGTTCATATATCTAACTTTGTAATGCCTACGGACGAAAGGCCTAAAATTTAAAACACCTATTGGACGAAAGGCCTAAAGTGTAAAACACCTATGGACAGAAGATCTAATTTTAAAAGGCATGTATTTAACCCGGCGACAAAGTAATCGAAATCAGGGATACAAAAAAAATAAAAATGGGTGCTAAAAATAATGGGTTGGCGGCTAATGTGAGGTAACATTTTAAGCATGAAGTAGCTACTAAATAAATTGATTGGAAGGTAGTATTTAAATTGAAACTGGCATCGAGTATTTTGTTTTGGAAACTAAATTTATTTTGAAGCAGCAACATAATGGCAGATAAAAAAAGACAAATAGGCATTCAAAAAATTCACTACAGGGCCTCTATTTAAAATAAATGGGGTGTGTAGTTAAATATAATTACTTTTGGCGACATAGTACGGCTTGTTAACCTGAATTACGGTCCCATCTGGCAGAAAGCATGAAACTTAGCATACATGTAGCTTTTATATATGTGCTTCAATGTCGATATGGAAACACGCTGAGAAATGATTACCCCCCCCTTTTTCCCTCATTTTACCTCCCTCATTTTGGTTTTTTTCATTTTCTACAAAAACGGTAGGACTGATGAGTTTACTTTTCAAGAACCAAATAGTTGTCGATAAATTACCTACAAAATGATACTACATTTTATAGTGCTAAGATTAATATATTTCTATATACAGCCATCAACGTATTATGAAATTTTAAAAACAGGCACACTTTTTTCTTCCTTACTTCATTTATAGGAAAACGACAAGAGTGGTGATAAAATGGACTAAAGAAGTCAACTACCTTATACATTAAGCTAAAAAATGACATTTATTTCATAGTCGTAAAGGCATTACTTCTAGAGTTACAGCTTACCGCGTCTGACTCAAGTACTCTTTTTTTTACCTTTTTAGAATACATCTTTCTGTTAACTTTGTTTAGCGTAGATTAGATTCAGATTTTCCAATTAGAAATAAAACAGTCCATGTACTAATCCAGGCCACAGTCTATTTACATGTAAAACTAGCTGTCTGCCCGCGGCTACGCTTGCGTTGTGTTTCGACATTTCCGTATTAATTTTTAACTATCCCACTTTTTTCCGTGTTTTTAAAGTATCCAACATGTTGACCGAGTATATAAGGTACCACCATGCAAAATTTCGTTTCAATCGGTCTAACAGTTTCGGAGATAAGCCCGTAGAATATACTGCGCCGTATGAGTTACTAAAGTTTTTTAACTATCCCACGGGAACATTTTAATTTTCTGGGATTAAAAGTATCTAAGATGTTGACCGGGGATATAAGGTACCACTATACAAAATTTCATTCAAATCGGTCGAATAGTTTCGGAGATTAGCCCGTGCAAAAAACAAAAAAAAATCTATAAAATCTGTACATAGAAAAAAAATGCTATAAACCTATTCAAGGGGATGTAAGAAGCGATATAGTACATACCCAGATTTTTTTTTTATATTTTTGTTTCTCTGTTTGTCTGTTTGTACGGGCTAATATCCGAAACTATTCGACCGATTTCAATGAAATTTTGTATAGTGGTACCTTATATCCCGGACAACATCTAAGATACTTTTAATCCCAGAAAATTAAAAAGTTCCCGTGGGATAGTTAAAAAACTTTAGTAACTCATACGGCGCAGTACATTCTACGGGCTTATCTCCGAAACTGTTAGACCGATTGAAATGAAATTTTGCATGGTGGTACCTTATATACTCGGTCAACATGTTGGATACTTTAAAATCACGGAAAAAAGTGGGATAGTTAAAAATTAATACGGAAATGTCGAAACACAACGCAAGCGTAGCCGCGGGCAGAAAGCTAGTTTTACATGTAAATAGACTGTGGCTTGGATTATTACATGGACTGTTTTATTTCTAATTGGAAAATCTGAATCTCATCTGCGCTAAACAAAGTTAACAGAAAGATGTATTCTAAAAAGGTAAAAAAAAGAGTACTTGAGTCAGACGCGGTGAGCTGTAACTCTAGAAGTAATGCCTTTACGACTATGAAGTAAATGTCATTTTTTAGCTTAATGTATAAGGTAGTTGACTTCTTTAGTCCATTTTATCACCACTCTTGTCGTTTTCCTATAAATGAAGTAAGGAAGAAAAAAGTGTGCCTGTTTTTAAAATTTCATAAAACGTTGATGGCTGTATATAGAAATATATTAATCTTAGCACTATAAAATGTAGTATCGTTTTGTAGGCAATTTATCGACGATGATTTGATCTCTGAAAAGTAAACTCCTCAGACGTACTGTTTTAGTATAAAATTCAAAAAACCAGAATGAGGGAGATAAAAGGGGGGGGAAAGGGGGGAAACAATAATTTATCGAAGTGTTTCCATATCGATATTGAAGCACATATATGACAGCTACATTCATGCCAAGTTTCGTACTTTCTGCCAGATGGGACCGATATCCTTATATTTTTTAGCTAACAAGCCGTACTAACACTTTAAGGGCGTTATTTAAAGTTAAAATAGGATGCAAATATAATTTTATATAGCCTTTTTTTCGTCATCGGTCCCGTAGCCAAGTTGGTAGTCTTGATAGTAGTAAACATGAATAAATGGCTCGAAGGACAGAGTAAGGGTGAGGCCACACGAGCGTAATTTTGTGAGTCGTGAGCGGCAGATATTCTGTCGCGCAAATTCTGCCGGCAAAAATTCAGTCCCCAGTGGTGTCCAATGACGACTCTGAGGTAAAACTTGGAAAAAATGGCCGCCATTTTGAACTTTTATGTTTCTGAACGGATTGCTCTCAAAATCGATATCCAGGGTCCCCAGTGGTGTCCAATGACGACTCTGAGGTAAAAATTGGAAAAAATGGCCGCCATTTTGAACTTTTTTGTTTCTGAACGGATTGCTCTCAAAATCGATATCTAGGGTCCCCAGTGGTGTCCAATGACGAATCTGAGGTCAGATTTGGAATAAATCCGTTCGAAACAAAATAGTTCAAAATGGCGGACATTTTTTTCAATTTTGACCTTAGAGTCATCATTGGACACCACTGGGGACCCTAGATATAGATTTTGAGAGCAATCCGTTGAGAAACATAAAAGTTCAAAATGGCGGCCATATTTTTCCAATTTTGACCTCAGAGTCGTCATTGGACACCACTGGGGACCCTAGATATCGATTTTAAGAGCAATCCGTTCAGAAACATAAAAGTTCAAAATGGCGGCCATTTTTTCCAAGTTTTACCTCAGAGTCGTCATTGGACACCACTGGGGACTGAATTTTTGCCGGCAGAATTTGCGCGACAGAATATCTGCCGCTCACGACTCACAAAATTACGCTCGTGTGGCCTCACCCTTACTCTGTCCTTCGAGCCATTTATTCATTCAAGATAGGCTAATCTCCGAAACTATTCGACCGATTTGAATGAAATTTTGTATAGTGGTACCTTATATCCCGGACAACATCTTAGATACTTTTAATCCCGGAAAATTAAAATGTTCCCGTGGGATAGTTAAAAAACTTTAGTAACTCATACGGCGCAGTATATTCTGTTGTGAAGCAGTCGCTCAGTCCAATAATGTGCAGCTGGAAGTGGATCCCAAAGAAAAACAACGGAGGTTGGTTCAATCAATGTGCAGACTATATTTGGTCATCAAATATCTTCACATTATACAAATATTATTTAAAAATGATTAAAATACAAGATTTACGTCTTGACAGCGTGAATGTCAGAAACCGGAAGGGACTAGAGCCAAGTGCGAGTTAAGCAATTTATTGCCATGTCAAAAAATATAATTAGGCTGACTTCACACCAATAAGGGTAGCCGTAGACTATCCAACACTTCCCCTCTAGGGCACCCTGTATTGGTTTTAAAATAATATGCAGAGTCAATTACACATAGCAGCAAAACACATAATAAGATTATAAGCTCTACATTAAACTCTTATAAATTTGCAATAATAAAGAGAATTAAATTCATATAAATTTGAATTGACACTGCATTTACAAATATTTAGATATGCTATAAATAAAAACATTACAGCTCTACATCAGCAAGCTATACAATTAAAAGTTATGGTGAGTAATATTATATAAACTACCTATTACAAATTATTAATATTACATTCTGTCATGATCTAGTTAGCAAAAAGTTTAATAAACATTCATTTTCTTTACAAAGTCATTATGTTTTATTTTACCTAAAGGTTTTGTTAACACATCAGCTATCATTTTGTCTGTGGGTAAATACTTTACATTAATAAAATTACTAGAAATCAAGTCCTTCACAAAATGATACCTGAGGTCTATATGTTTAGTGCGTTTGTGACAGTATTCCTTAGTTTGCAAAAGTTTCTGTGCACTTTGGTTATCATTATAAATAGTACAATCCATTTTTCCAGGCATGATCTCTGATAACAAGTTTTTAATAAATGAAATATCTTTACAGACATCACCTATAGCTAAGTATTCAGCTTCTGTGCTTGATAAAGCTACGCATCTTTGTTTTCGAGATTCCCAGTTAACTGTACCATTTCCTAACTGAATGACATAACCAGTATAGGATTTCCTATCTGTCACATCATTGGCCCAGTCTGCGTCTGTATAAGCATTCAAAAACCAATCCCTACTTTTATGAAAACATAGAGAGTAGTGAATTGTACCTGCTAAGTAACGCAAAATACGCTTTGCTGCGAGCCAATGCGTCCTATCGAAACAGTTATTAAACTGACTAAGCTGACTACATGCATAAGATATATCTGGCCTAGTACATACAGACAGATACATCAAGCTACCTAACAGCTGACGATAGTTAAAGACATCATCCTGTAAACAGTCACTATTTTCAGATTTAATTAGTTTACAGTTAACCTCCATAGGTGTGGACACAGCTTTACATTTTTCCATACCAAAACGTACAAGCAATTTCTTAATATATTGAGCCTGGTCTAGTTTTAAGAAACCTTTAGACTTGTCTCTTGTTACATTGATACCTAGGCAGCTCTTAAGTGTACCTAAATTTTTCACATTAAATTTATTTTCCAAAATATTTAATAATTTACACTTATGCGAGCTATTGGCGCTATAAAATACATAAAAGTCATCCACGTACAAGGCTAATATAATTAAATTATTTTGATCACCCTTTATATACACACAGGGTTCACATTTAGACTGAACAAAACCATGATCACATAAGAGACTATGTACTTTATAGTTCCACATACGGCTTGCCTGTTTTAGACCATAAATGCTTTTTCTTAATAAACAAACTTTATTGTTATTATTACAAAAACCTGTAGGTTGTTCCATGTAAATGGTTTCATTTAAATCTCCATTCAAAAATGCCGTCGCGACATCCAAATGATCTATGTTTAAGTCAAATTGATTAGCAATACAAAATAATATTCTCATTGTTGAATGTCGTACGACTGGAGAGAACGTTTCGTTATAATCTATACCTTCACGTTGTGTAAAACCTCTAGCAACTAAACGCGCTTTAAAACGGTCGAATTTACCTGAAGCGTCATATTTAGTTTTATAAACCCATTTACATTTAATGACATTTTTATTGATGGGTCTGTCTACCAATTCCCATACATTATTACTAACTAGAGCATTGTACTCACATTGCATGGCGTCCTGCCATTGCTTGCTGTTGGAGCAACTAACTGCTTCCTCGTAGGTTTGTGGTTCGTCTATTAAAGGTGAGAGACCTTGAGCGAGCAAAGACAAATCGTAATCTAAAAATCTCGCAGGGAGTACATTACGTGTAGTGCGACGAGGACGATCACCATCCATAGAGACGGTCTCAGGACGAGTCTCCTGGCGCTCACAAGCTGATGCAGACGGCGAGATCAAGGGCTGCTGGCCCCGCTCTTCCACTGACGAATCAGCTGAGCTGGTTTCATCGTCGCTTCCGGTTCGGTACTCGTCAGACTCTCCTCCTGAAGAAGAC
>OX419582.1:10973808-11118149 GCA_948473455.1 Teleiodes luculella
TCGATAAAATTTTCAGTAAACGTGTTTTCAGTGAGTAGAGTCTTGAGATAATATGATCAAATAATGTATATGTAAAAATTAACTAACTTACTCTTATAGATTACGAGTACTGACGAGTCAAAGAACAGTAAAATTTTCCAGGTGCCGCCTTAAAATGGCTCCTCAACTGACCCGCCAGCAAAGAGAACATATAGTGGTGTTGCGGGGAAAGCGGCTACACTATAAAAGAAATAGAACGCCGAACAGGGATAACAGTAAGTATTAAGACGCACACAATCCATCCATCTTTTCCTCGGCCTTCCTCTTCCCACACATCCTTCAACATTCATACTCATAACTCTCTTTGTCACATGCGTTTCCTCTCTACGTAATACATGTCCCAACCACGCCAGTCGATGTCCTCTCATTTTCTCCACAACAGGTGCTACTTTCATACTTCCTCTTATATACTCATTCCGTATTTTATCCATTCTACTCTCCCCACACATCCATCTCAACATTCGCATCTCAGTCACATGCATTTTTCTTTCATTCACTTTCTTCACAGGACAACATTCCGAACCATACATGACGACAGGTCTTATATGGTTTTATATATATAATAACTTTATTTAAATTTAAAAGATTGATATTGAATTATCATATTCGTATTTTAAAAGTTTGTGCTGATATTTAGAATACTTTTATAATTTCATTTATTTTGTTTCAGGTATCAACATCTACGATTCGACGTAGATTGAAAGAGAGTGGCCTAAAAACTAGACGGCCAGCAAAAAAAATTGTTTTTTCGGAAGCCCACGCTCAGACCAGGATTGGCTTTTGTATCCAATTGACCGTCCTATTAGTTGTGTAGAATATGGAATATCTCGTCTATTTTATTTGCAACAATAACGCATCATTTTAGGACAATCTCCGAATTACTTAATACTAGGTTCAATTTTTTACAGCGAGGGGCAGGCTTTAAAATAATGATCTCAAATTAGGTATAATAACATTGTGATTTGTTGATTTTAATTATTAAAAAGTTTATTTATTTATCTGTTTGTTATTATTTAAGTGATATACCTTACCCATTCATCCATATCTTATTATTTTGAACAACTCATGTCGATAGTTAGTGCCACTTCCTTAGAGCATTATCGCACTAAACGAATTAAATTCCTAATTCGACCCTTGTCTTTCCCAGCAACTTCCTAAGCCAAAGTTCGAACCCACCTGTGGGCTTACTCTTGAAAAATAATTCCAATAACCAATTCCAATTTCAATAGAAAAGCAGTGCCTTTATATTAGCAGTGCAGTGATATTGATTCTTTCATATAAAACTCAACAAAATAATTGAAAGTTTTACCTATTCCTTTTCTCTTTAAAAATATATGAAATCTACTTTTGAAATCTACTTAAACTAACAACATAGTATATGCACGTAAAAAAATATTCGTAATGCGCGCCACCCAACCGTAAATCCATGAATCTTACTTTGTTGAATCAAGAGAAGCTAAACTTTATACCAACAAAAATATTATTGAAGTGTGAATGAATACAAAACCGGTTTAGCGGACGACGAGTCAAGGCCCGCGTGCGCTGTCATAACACTGAGCGGGACGAAAGACGAAAAATACATCGCACACTCTCGCACCTTTCTGTGCGTTCAACTCTTAAAGGGTCAAAGTCCATCAAGGGTAGGTTGATCTGACGCCCAGTGTACTTCATTTGTAAACTTACTTATTACTTTTATCATTGTGTTATTTTTGTAACTTCCGTGGCCTAATGTTCGTGGACATTTGACCACGATAGTTACCTGATGCATCACGAAAGTTACAAATGTCCATTAAATACTCCTTATTTTTTGTGATGCAGTAATTGCATTTGCCCCTAATTATAGGGAAGCTAGAAATAAAATATTCTAGCACGTTTGGTATGTTTTTTTCTATGTAATATGTAATTCTGTTTAAATGCTCTCTCGTAGCTAATTTCATAATTTAGTCAGCACAAAAGTCCGTTTTTTAATATTATCAAATGAGTAAAAACTTTCAAAGTCAACTTCAATCAGTTTTATGGTATAATTTTGTTTTCAGATTACTTTCGAACGGAAACTACCTATGCCATCGCAGAGTTTAGAGGAGCGGTGGGAGAAGAAACATGCAATATCTTTGTTATTTGTTCATTGATTTACATTTAGTAAAAACTGTACACATTTTTTTTAGGGCTTTTTTAATTTACATCTATTTATATTAAGATTGAATTATAAAAAATCGCCAAAATTTTTTCTGAAGAACTACTCAAGAGATAGCCTATTGGGGTACTCGATGAGGTAGGTGAAAGGTTTCGTTCGGATGGGCACATTTCAGGGGTCTGCCAAGTACTTCCGGCAGGCTGCGCAATGGCAGACCTAATTTTTTATACTTAAATTATCAATGTTTAACTGATGCCACGCCGCACCACTTTTATTCGGGTACTTTATGAGGTAAGTTTCACAAAAAAAAATACGTCAAAAATTTCCAGCCAGTCAGTCAGTGAGTCAGTCAGTCAGCCAGTCAGTCAGTGAGTGAGTGACAAAATTAAGAAACTTTGACTAGTAGTATAGTTATGATAGAATTCATAAACTACTGGTTCTAATTGATTGAAATTTGAAATGTACTTACCGTATTTATACAATGCCTGCTTGGTTACTGAAAACTCAGGCTTCTAGTTTTATCAACAACGAAGTTATAATAATAATAATAATAATAATTTATTTATTTCAGGCAACGAGGCCAATAACATTGCAACTACAGCGTATGTGAGGTGTGATAGTGTCGAATGTCGAATGTCGAATGTCGAATGTCGAATGTCGAATGTCGAATGTCGAATGTCGAATGTCGAATGTCGAATGTCGAATGTCGAATGTCGAATGTCGAATGTCGAATGTCGAATGTCGAATGTCGAATGTCGAATGTCGAATGTCGAATGTCGAATGTCGAATGTCGAATGTCGAATGTCGAATGTCGAATGTCGAATGTCGAATGTCGAATGTCGAATGTCGAATGTCGAATGTCGAATGTCGAATGTCGAATGTCGAAAGTCGAAAGTCGAAAGTCGAATGTCGAATGTCGAAAGTCGAAAGTCGAATGTCCGAAAGTCGAATGTCGAATGTCGAATGTCGAAAGTCGAAAGTCGAATGTCGAAAATCGAAAGTCGAAAGTCGAAAGTCGAAAGTCGAAAGTCGAAAGTCGAAAGTCGAAAGTCGAAAGTCGAAAGTCGAAAGTCGAAAGTCGAAAGTCGAAAGTCGAAAGTCGAAAGTCGAATGTCGAATGTCGAATGTCGAATGTCGAAAGTCACAACAACAACAAAAATAAACTCAATAGAAATAAACTCAAAATAAAAAGATATACAATAAAATAAAATCTATATTATAATAAAACTGTAGAGGTCAAATATTTGTACATAGAAAAAATAATTTTGATTCGTATAAGGGTAAATGGAAAGGAATAAACAAATATAGCAGTTTATCGTACTATCTCTTTATTAGGATACACAGTATACAGTATTTACTAAGACAAATACTACAATCTTATATATAAAATTCTCGTGTCACAGTGTTCGATTCCATACTCCTCCGAAACGGCTAGACCGATTCTCATGAAATTTTGTGAGCGTATTCAGTAGGTCTGAGAATCGGCCAACATCTACTTTTCATACAAGTCAAAGTCGAAGTCAAAGTCAAAGTCGAAGTCAAGAGCGTATTCAGTAGGTCTGAGAATCGGCCAACATCTACTTTTCATACAAGTCAAAGTCGAAGTCAAAGTCAAAGTCGAAGTCAAGAGCGTATTCAGTAGGTCTGAGAATCGGCCAACATCTACTTTTCATACAAGTCAAAGTCAAAGTCGAAGTCAAAGTCAAAGTCGAAGTCAAAGTCAAAGTCAAAGTCAAGAGCGTATTCAGTAGGTCTGAGAATCGGCCAACATCTACTTTTCATACAAGTCAAAGTCGAACGAAGTCAAAGTCAAAGTCAAAGTCAACTTATATATTATATAAAATTTTCGTGTCACAGTTTTCGTTCCCATACTCCGAAACGGCACAGTGTTCGATTCCATACTCCTCCGAAACGGCTAGACCGATTCTCATGAAATTTTGTGAGCGTATTCAGTAGGTCTGAGAATCGGCCAACATCTACTTTTCATACAAGTCAAAGTCGAAGTCAAAGTCAAAGTCGAAGTCAAGAGCGTATTCAGTAGGTCTGAGAATCGGCCAACATCTACTTTTCATACAAGTCAAAGTCAAAGTCGAAGTCAAAGTCAAAGTCAAAGTCAAGAGCGTATTCAGTAGGTCTGAGAATCGGCCAACATCTACTTTTCATACAAGTCAAAGTCGAACGAAGTCAAAGTCAAAGTCAAAGTCAACTTATATACTTATTATTTAAAATTTTCGTGTCACAGTTTTCGTTCCCATACTCCGAAACGGCTAGACAAAGTCATAGTCAAAGTCATAGTCAAAGTCATAGTCAAAGTCATAGTCAAAGTCATAGTCAAAGTCATAGTCAAAGTCATAGTCAAAGTCATAGTCAAAGTCATAGTCAAAGTCATAGTCAAAGTCATAGTCATAGTCATAGTCATAGTCATAGTCATAGTCATAGTCATAGTCATAGTCATAGTCATAGTCATAGTCATAGTCATAGTCATAGTCATAGTCATAGTCATAGTCATAGTCATAGTCATAGTCATAGTCATAGTCATAGTCATAGTCATAGTCATAGTCATAGTCATAGTCATAGTCATAGTCATAGTCATAGTCATAGTCATAGTCATAGTCATAGTCATAGTCATAGTCATAGTCATAGTCATAGTCATAGTCATAGTCATAGTCATAGTCATAGTCATAGTCATAGTCATAGTCATAGTCATAGTCATAGTCATAGTCATAGTCATAGTCATAGTCAAAGTCAAAGTCAAAGTCAAAGTCAAAGTCAAAGTCAAAGTCAAAGTCAAAGTCAAAGTCAAAGTCAAAGTCAAAGTCAAAGTCAAAGTCAAAGTCAAAGTCAAAGTCAAAGTCAAAGTCAAAGTCAAAGTCAAAGTCAAAGTCAAAGTCAAAGTCAAAGTCAAAGTCAAAGTCAAAGTCAAAGTCAAAGTCAAAGTCAAAGTCAAAGTCAAAGTCAAAGTCAAAGTCAAAGTCAAAGTCAAAGTCAAAGTCAAAGTCAAAGTCAAAGTCAAAGTCAAAGTCAAAGTCAAAGTCAAAGTCAAAGTCAAAGTCAAAGTCAAAGTCAAAGTCAAAGTCAAAGTCAAAGTCAAAGTCAAAGTCAAAGTCAAAGTCAAAGTCAAAGTCAAAGTCAAAGTCAAAGTCAAAGTCAAAGTCAAAGTCAAAGTCAAAGTCAAAGTCAAAGTCAAAGTCAAAGTCAAAGTCAAAGTCAAAGTCAAAGTCAAAGTCAAAGTCAAAGTCAAAGTCAAAGTCAAAGTCAAAGTCAAAACAACAACAACAACAACAAAAATAAACTCAATAAAAATAAACTCAAAATAAAAAGATATACAATCAAATAAAATCAATATAATAAAACTGTAGAGGTCAAATGTTTGTATATAGAAAAAAAAAGTCGAAATCCGAGTCAGGAGGATGTAAGAAGTGAATTAGAACATATCCAGACAATTTTATTTTTATATGTTTCTCTGTCTGTTTGTCTGTTTGTACGGGCTAATCTCCGAAACTACTAGACCAAATGAAATTTTGCATGGTGGTATCTTATATCTCCAGTCAACATATTAGATACTTTTTACCACGGGAAAATATTAAATCCTACGGGAAACGGTGCACGGAAAAGTCGAAAAACAAACCGCCGCGTTTAGAATTTTTTCCCGTGGGAATGAGGTTTTTTTTTATTTCTCTTCGTAAGAACTATCCTTGGACTTCAAAGAACATTTTTGTACTGGATAGTGGGTGCTTGGCACAAACCCCCGGACTACCCAATGTGTACACGAAATAATAAAACGGTTGGTTCTCGAAGCAGACAGTATAATTTATTCGGTAAAAATCGGTACAAAAAGTGGACTGTTATAACTAGTTCGATCACGGTGGAACAACACTATTGACAAAAATCGATGGTAACGGTACAACACTACGGTCGGTAAGAAATTATACTACAATATGGGTACAGCACTACGGTGACAGGTTAGAATAACGCGGCACTTTCAAAACGGTAGGTATTCGATTTCACACGGCTCACTATTATCACTAACACTACTGCACTGTACTCGCGGTTAATTATTGTAGTCGGTTGTTTCTTCTCTTCGGTTTCGATCGCTCCGATTAGCTCGGCTGAACTGACTGACTGAACTGACTTTTGGAACTGACTTGCTGGTTCGGGATGCGGCCGGTTTAAATACTAATTCCCGGGGAAACTTCCAGACCGCCATTCATTCTCGAAGTCTGATGACAGCTCTGGACGATATATCGATCTCTTTCGCACAGTCATCTTATCTACTTCCGGAAAGTTCGCTATTCACGGCGTACGTCGCTCATAGTCGGTCGGTCTCTATTTCCGGAAAGTTCGCCATTCATGTTCATATGTCGTTCCTTGTCACATAGTCTGTCGGTCTCTCTCTAGCTTCCGGAGAGTTTGCTTGACGTCTCGAACGATTGGCTGTCATCGAACTTTCTTGACGTTTCTACCAATAGCGTGATCGATGGGTTGCCAACAATCAGCGGTTGCGACGTTTGGATACATTCACGGTGTTCAATCGGTTGGTTTTAATGCGATGTCCGTGTTCGGATACATTTCTGTATTTCGTCGCGAACATACTCCCGCCGTGCGCCGTCGTCATTGGCGGCGCATCAACTCCGGTGAAGCGACGAGCAGTTCTTCAGCTATCGGTTGTATTGTCGGTTGCTTTGCGGTGCGACTCCCGCCGGTGAGCTGGCGATACACGGTGACTGTGCTCGGTTCTGTTGTCGGTGGACCCTCCCGCCGGTGATGCAGTGCGAGATGAGGTGCGGTGTGGCGGTTAAAGACGGTTCATACGGTGCTGGACACGGCGAGCTATAGGCATGGGGACGGTGTTCGGTTCTCCAGTTCTCGGTGGGCTCTCCCGCCGGTGATGCAGTGCGGGATGAGGTCGGTTGCGGTCGGTGCACTCGCATTTGTGGCATTGAAACGGTTTCACGGGGAACTGTCGGTGAACGGAGTCCGTAGCAGTAGTTGACTCGACGTCCTGCGCTTCGGTTGTTCACGCCATGGAGCACCCATCCTAGTGCGGTGAACGATGCTACAGGTTGGTCAACTGGTCCACTCTTGACGATACTGGTGACAAGGAACTGCCAGTTGTCCTGTCCAATCAGGATGGTCGGTTTTCCGTCTTCATACTGGAGTTTCTCGGTAATACCTTGCAGGTGATCGCAATGTTTAAGGTCTTCGGCCTTAACGGTCTGCGGTGACAGCTTCAACTGGTCGATGGTGCGCGCTTTCATCTTGAACGATCCACTAAGACCTTCGATTTCCAGAGTGACTCTTCTAGAGTTTCCGGTATTCAGCTTCACTCCAGCGACGACTTCGATGTCGAGTGGATCCCTCGGTCCTTGGCATCCAATCTTCTGTGCGATCTTGGAGTCGATGAGAGTCACGGTCGATCCGTCATCCAGCAGCGCGAAGGTATTGACGGAGCCTCGTGGTCCTGAGATCTTTACGGGAAGTATCTTCAGGAACGCGTACTGCTTCTTCGATGATGCGGTTGCCACCCGTTCTTCGGTTTCTTTCTGTTTCCTCTGGTAGTGCAGCAGAGGATGGTGGGAACCTTTGCAGTCGTTAACAGCGCATGGTCGGTACTTGCATCGGTGCCCTGGCATCCTCTTCTTAAGGCAGCGGAAGCACAAGTTAAATTTCTTGGCCATCTTCCATCGGTTGTCGGAATCGGCAGTCTTGAACTCCTTGCATTCCTTTTCTTCATGGCCGGTTTCTTCGCACAGGATGCATTTCTTGACAGGGCGGCGAACTTGATGCAGCTTGCTTTTTTCAGCTCGGTACAATTTCGGTTTCTTCTTCTTCTCCTCGCGGCGAAGGTCGGTATCGGTGTGCTGCCTTTCCTGTCTTCTTTCTTCTCTCGGTTCCACTCTTCTTTCGGTTATTTTGAACGTACGGTGATGTTCTCGGTGGCGGTTTGAGCGGTTTCCCGATTCGAACGATGGATGTCTCGGTTTCGGTTCGTTGGGGCCGATCTTCTCTAACGGCGCATATTTCCCACACTTGCTGGCTTCCTCCTCGATGAACTGGCAGAACTTGACGAGGTCTGGTACATCTTCCGGTTGATCCTCCTCATAGTCGTACCACTTGGAGCGCAGCGGCGCGGTGAGTTTCTCCACCAGCGTCCTCAGCACCTCGGTGTTATATAGGTAGTGGTGGCGCTTCAGGACTTGAAAAGTAGCCACGCTGTTCTGTACCTTACATGAGAACAGGCACACGTCTTGCGGAGCATTGGTGAGGCTCGGTAGATCCCGAAGAGCTTCTAACTCGGCGAGGGCGATTGCGTCCGGTCTCCCGAATCTGGTTTCAAGGATCTTCATGATTTCCCCCGGTTTTCCATTAGCAATGAGCAGACGGTTCACGGCTTCATGTGCTCTGCCTTTCAGGGATCGGCGCAATCTTGCGATATTCTCGACTTCGGTGAAATGACCCTCGGTTTCACGGTAGGCAGCACGGTAGGCGAGCCAGTCTTGGTACGCCCCGTTGAAGAAGGGCAGTTCCGCCAGGTATCGTGGAACTGCAGGCGGTTGAGCGGAGCGTGCTGCAAGGGCGATGGCTTCGGCGAGTTCGGTCAAGCCAACGCGGTCTTCGTTCTTCGGTTTTTCGGTTTTAGGTCTCCCCAACTTCGGTTCTTCGGTTTTCGGTCGAGGCTGGGCAGTTTTCGGCTGAGCGGCATGCGGCTGAGCATCAGCGGTGTTGCGATCCACGGTTCTTCGGTATTCTTCGTACATGTCTTCCATAGAGTCGCATGGCTGAACTCGCGAATGGGCGTCAACCCACTGTCGAGTCCTCGGTTGCTCGTTGACGGATGCGGCTTCTTCGTCTTCGTCATCGTCGTCTTCGGTCTCGATACGACGGACTTCAGCTTGGGCGAGCTTTATTTCGGCTTCGGCAATCCGCTTGTTATTTTCGGCGATCCGCTTGTAATCTTCAGCCATCTTTCTTGCATTCTCCAGCTCGATTCTTGCAAGCTTCTCCATAGCCGCGGCGAGGCGCTTCTCGCGCTGCGATGCCTTGCTTGCTCCGGATCCTCGGGACATTACTTCTCCACGGTCCTCTTCTTGTGCCGGGGTCCGGTGTGCTGGCCCTGGGAGCGGCTGGTCGGTTAAAGCCACTCCACCCGTCGGCAGGTCATCGGTGCTCTGACGCGTCAGATAATTCAGATCTTGGATTATCTCCTGGTGATCTCTCCCCGTTTTCGACCTTGTGATCGGCATTTTCGACAGGGTTTCACGGTACACTATTGACACGGTTACACTAATACGCGGTTGCACTAATTGTTCAGAGATTATTTACAGTCAATCGGTTAATTTTGTCTGTACACTCTGGCAACACTACGCGGAATGTCAAAAGTTCACTCTACGTACACTTGGTAACAGTCACTGATTAACTCACTATATTTACACGGTTCACTGTCCGTCGAGATCCGGCTCGAAGGACCACTATGTACTGGATACTGTCGCTGATTCAAATCCGGCTCGAAGGACCACTATGTACTGGATAGTGGGTGCTTGGCACAAACCCCCGGACTACCCAATGTGTACACGAAATAATAAAACGGTTGGTTCTCGAAGCAGACAGTATAATTTATTCGGTAAAAATCGGTACAAAAAGTGGACTGTTATAACTAGTTCGATCACGGTGGAACAACACTATTGACAAAAATCGATGGTAACGGTACAACACTACGGTCGGTAAGAAATTATACTACAATATGGGTACAGCACTACGGTGACAGGTTAGAATAACGCGGCACTTTCAAAACGGTAGGTATTCGATTTCACACGGCTCACTATTATCACTAACACTACTGCACTGTACTCGCGGTTAATTATTGTAGTCGGTTGTTTCTTCTCTTCGGTTTCGATCGCTCCGATTAGCTCGGCTGAACTGACTGACTGAACTGACTTTTGGAACTGACTTGCTGGTTCGGGATGCGGCCGGTTTAAATACTAATTCCCGGGGAAACTTCCAGACCGCCATTCATTCTCGAAGTCTGATGACAGCTCTGGACGATATATCGATCTCTTTCGCACAGTCATCTTATCTACTTCCGGAAAGTTCGCTATTCACGGCGTACGTCGCTCATAGTCGGTCGGTCTCAGAGATGGGCGGTCGGGTAAATACCCAATCTACCCACCCGGGTATATACCGGGTAAATACCCACGTACCCGGTAAATACCCATATCTACCCAAATCAGTGGGTAGATTGAATTCAATAATTTGTTCTAGCATTATTTTGTTTGTTTATGCGCCGATTTCGATGAAACTCGGTTTGTAGCACTATTTTGGCAAGGAAAATAGAATGCAATAAAGAAATTTACAAAAATCCAAGATGGCGGCCAACTTTTTAGTTTATAGACTGATTTCGATGAAACTCGGTTTGTGACACTATTTTGACAAGGAAATTAGAATGCTATGTGAAAATTATTAAAAATCCAAGATGGCGGTCAACTTTTCTGTTTATGGACCGATTTAGGTGAATCTCAGTTTGAAACATTATTTTAGCATAGAAGTTACAATATAATGTCAAAATCTACAAAAATCCAAGATGACAGCTAACTTGCTTGTTTATGGACTGATTTTGATGAAACATGGTTTGTTACATGTATATTTTTTGACTAGAAACTGAATGCAATGTCAAAATTGTCAAAAATTCAAGATGGTGGTTAACTTTTCTGTTTATAGAGTGATTTAGATTAAACTTGGTTTATAACACTATTTTCGCAAGGAAATTACAATCTAATGTCAAAATTGACAAAAATCCAAGAAGAGGGGCCAAATTTTTTGTTTACAGACTTATTTCAATGAAACTCTGTTTGTAACACAATTTTGTCGAGGGAATTAGAATGCAATGTCAAAATTGACAAAAATCCAAGATGGAGGCCAAATTTGTTGACAAACTTATTTCAGTGAAACTTTGTTTGTAACACAATTTTGTCGAGGGAATTAGAATGCAATGTCAAAATTGACAAAAATCCAAGATGGCGGCCAACTTTTTTGTTTATAGACCGATTTCGATGAAACTCGGTTTGTGACACTATTTCGACAAGGAAATTAGGATGCAACGTAAAAATTTACAAAAATCCAAGATGGCGGCCAACTTTTTTGTTTATACACTGATTTCGATAAAACTCGGTTTGTGACACTATTTTGAGTAGGAAATTAGAATGCTATGTAAAAAAAATTAAAAATTCAAGATGGTGGCTAACTTTTTTATTTATAGAGTGATTTAGTTCAAACTTGGTTTAAAACACTATTTTGACAAGGAAATTAGAATCCAATGTCAAAATTGACAAAAATCCAAGATGGGGGCTAACTTTTTTGTTTATGAATAGATTTCGATGAAACTCGGTTTGTTACACTATTTTGGCAAGCAAATTAGAACTGTTAGGTGTAATCTAAATTCTTTGGCTGATTTAACTCCATCAGTGATTTCGTCGTCAGGTTTGGAAAGGAGGTAATGCAATGTTAAAATTTACAAAAAATCTGAGTATAAAGCTTATGTTGTTTTTTGTTTGTTTATGTTTATGTTTACGGACTGATTTCTATTAATTTTGGTTTGTAGTACCTACTATTTTAGCTAGAACATTGGTATATTTGGTATGCATCGTAAAAATGACAAAAATCTATATCGGCGGCAACAATTTTAGTTTTTAGACTGATTTCGAAGGAATTCGGTTTGTAACACTAATTTAACAAGAAAATGAGAAGAAAAATGTATTATCATTTAAAAGTTTGTGCTGAAATCTAACTTTGTTATTTTCCTGTATCCAAATCCAGAACTCTGGAATTCTAAATTAGCAGCGTTCTACAGTCCTCCTCAGACATGGTGCTTCATTGTTCAAGACATAATTATCTGAGCTTTTCGAAATACTGAAGCAAAGTTAGACCAACTTCTTAGGACTTTTTTTAAAAAAAATTCTTATAAAATTGTTGTATAACCGAGTTTCATCGGAATCAGAATATAAACAAAATGTTAGATGTCAACTTAGATATTTGTGAACTTAGATATTTTTACATTGCATTATACTTTTCTTCCCAAAATAGTGACGAGTTCCATCGGAATCCGTTCATAAACTTAAAAGTTGGCTCTCATCTTCGATTTTTGACAATTTCGATATTCCATTCGAATTTTCTTTGTCAAAATAGTCTTACAAACCAAGTTTCATCTAAATCAGTTTATAAACAAAAAAGTTAGCCATCGTCTTGATTTCGTTTTTCAATTTTGAAGTTGCATTCTAATTCCCTTGACAAAATAGTGTTCCAAATCGAGTTCCATCGAAATCAGTCTATAAACAAAAAAGTTAGCCACAATCTTGGATTTTTGTAATTTTGACATTGCATTCTAATTTGCTTGCCTAAATAGTGTAACAAACCGATTTTCATCGAAATCTATTCATAAACAAAAAAGTTAGCCCCCATCTTGGATTTTTGTCAATTTTGACATTGGATTCTAATTTCCTTGTCAAAATAGTGTTTTAAACCAAGTTTGAACTAAATCACTCTATAAATAAAAAAGTTAGCCACAATCTTGAATTTTTAAATTTTTTTTACATAGCATTCTAATTTCCTACTCAAAATAGTGTCACAAACCGAGTTTCATCGAAATCAGTGTATATACAAAAAAGTTGGCCGCCATCTTGGATTTTTGTAAATTTTTACTTTGCATCCTAATTTCGTTGTCTAAATAGTGTCACAAACCGAGTTTCATCGAAATCGGTCTATAAACAAAAAAGTTGGCCGCCATCTTGGATTTTTGACAATTTTGACATTGCATTCTAATTCCCTCGACAAAATTGTGTTACAAACAGAGTTTCACTGAAATAAGTCTGTAAACCTCGACTCTCGAGACCCTCGCCCTCGACAAAATTGTGTTACAAACAGAGTTTCATTGAAATAAGTCTGTAAACAAAAAATTTGGCCCCTCTTCTTGGATTTTTGTCAATTTTGACATTAGATTGTAATTTCCTTGCGAAAATAGTGTTATAAACCAAGTTTAATCTAAATCACTCTATAAACAGAAAAGTTAACCACCATCTTGAATTTTTGACAATTTTGACATTGCATTCAGTTTCTAGTCAAAAAATATACATGTAACAAACCATGTTTCATCAAAATCAGTCCATAAACAAGCAAGTTAGCTGTCATCTTGGATTTTTGTAGATTTTGACATTATATTGTAACTTCTATGCTAAAATAATGTTTCAAACTGAGATTCACCTAAATCGGTCCATAAACAGAAAAGTTGACCGCCATCTTGGATTTTTAATAATTTTCACATAGCATTCTAATTTCCTTGTCAAAATAGTGTCACAAACCGAGTTTCATCGAAATCAGTCTATAAACTAAAAAGTTGGCCGCCATCTTGGATTTTTGTAAATTTCTTTATTGCATTCTATTTTCCTTGCCAAAATAGTGCTACAAACCGAGTTTCATCGAAATCGGCGCATAAACAAACAAAATAATGCTAGAACAAATTATTGAATTCAATCTACCCACTGATTTGGGTAGATATGGGTATTTACCGGGTAGATACGGGTATTTACCGGGTGGTTGGGTAAATACCTGGGTACGTGCCCATCTCTAGTCGGTCTCTATTTCCGGAAAGTTCGCCATTCATGTTCATATGTCGTTCCTTGTCACATAGTCTGTCGGTCTCTCTCTAGCTTCCGGAGAGTTTGCTTGACGTCTCGAACGATTGGCTGTCATCGAACTTTCTTGACGTTTCTACCAATAGCGTGATCGATGGGTTGCCAACAATCAGCGGTTGCGACGTTTGGATACATTCACGGTGTTCAATCGGTTGGTTTTAATGCGATGTCCGTGTTCGGATACATTTCTGTATTTCGTCGCGAACAATTTTAAAAAAATAATTGATAAAATTGGTCCAGGCGTTGTTGAGTTATGCGCTTACCAA
The DNA here is from genome assembly GCA_948473455.1 of Teleiodes luculella. Taxonomy (NCBI): domain Eukaryota; kingdom Metazoa; phylum Arthropoda; class Insecta; order Lepidoptera; family Gelechiidae; genus Teleiodes; species Teleiodes luculella. The sequence goes on from OX419582.1 coordinate 10,987,929, forward strand.
CACATTTTGCAATTAATTTTTATATTTTAAATATAAACAAGCAAGCAAACGCGCAACGGACGGATGGCTGTTAGGTTGTTTATTACCACAACCTGTGCGCTAGGCGGGTTGGGGCTTGGGGATCGCAGTTGTTTTGCTTCTTCATACCATATTACCGAGATAGTCAATAGCAACAACTGATCCATCGGCTAAGCTGTGAACTATCATCAGTTGCCTACCATAATACCTAATGCCCATCTTTAACGTTAGAATGCATAAAAATTGAATTCAGCTGATAAATTAACAAAACATTAGGTAATTTATTATTCCGTGGCGGCACGAAGTTCGCCGGGTCCGCTAGTTATAGTATAAATTCTAGCTCTGCTCTGTTCCAACAAAGCGTGGCTAAGTTAAGCGCGCGGTATTTTAAACTGACGGACCCGGCGGCTCCCCGAGCCCCGCGGGGGGTGCGCCCCGCGTCGCACGTCTAGACCACGCCTCCAATGCGCTTTTATTTTTTCGAGGTGCGGCCTTAACCACTTTTGCCGCACGAGCACTGTTGGGATCGTGGCTCTCGATGAGGAATTAGATAAATAATAAAGAAAATCACCAGATTGCAAATCGTATTATTGAAGTATAAAGGAAAGACAAAACGCAACACATGACAGCAGATTATAAAAAACCATAGAGAGCGGTCAACCCGCGGTCACCAAAGAGGCGTCGCTAACAAGCACCTCACGAGGCGAGCGTCTGAACGAAACAATACCGATCTGACACGATGCCGCCTAGGCGCCGAGAGAACTGCTCTGTGATTGGTCAGCGTATACATGTCTAGTCCCTTTCCAACGATTCTCCTATACATGCGTAGCATGCTTATTGTTGTATAGGGTGAGTAGCTTGATATGACGCCCAGTGTACATGAGAATAAACTCGCTTGATCTAATGGCTGGTTTACACGTATTAAGTGACGAAGTAATTAACTAAATTTTAACTTGATTTTAACTTAATTCTTGCGTGTAAACAACCACTTAAGAGCTCTTTAGTCACAAGTGGTAAGTAAACGATTTAGTGGTTAAGTGAACAAGTGAAATAGAATCTAGTCTATTTTTGATTAAGTAGCCGCGCCTCCCGCACCGCTTGCATTCCCCGGTAGGCGTGGCTTTCTACTAAACTGTCATTTAGTTACGTGTGAACTCAACAATTTAGTGAAGTACTTAAGTAGTACAGTGAACTAAAGAGTGCATAAGTTAGACAAGCGTGTAAACGATCGGTTACTTAAAATTAAGTTAATTTTAACTTAAAATTTAGTTAACTACTTAACAACTTAATACGTGTAAACAAGCCATATCTTCAATTTCTTAAAAAAAATTTTTGAAAATAACCTAGTCTATCTTTCTACATATGCGCATGAAAGTTACATGACCAGGGCAACTTGAAAATATTCGAAGTATAACTTACCTCGTATTTATTTAGTTTTGAAGCGATGAGTAAACTGGTGTCCTCCACTGATGCTGGGTTACTACCAAGTGTCTGCAAGCTAAAAGGAGATGTAAAATTTTGTATGGGAGGTGGTTTTTTATTATTTCAAAAATTTAACGGGTATTCTACGCATATAGGGTAAAAGGGTATATTATTACGATAATCAGGATCACTTGAAAAAAAATAAAGAAAGCTCCGTTTTTTTTATAAATTGATTCGAATATTGGTTGGTAGAAAAATAAACCTAAGATCTGGCAATACAATTATGCCTCTGGCAATCCTTTCAAACCGATTTTTTGTTGCGTAGTTGCTGTGAATGCTTTTTAAGAAAGAGATAGCGCATAGTATAAAAATGATCTATTGTCTCTTTCTTAATTTTTATTAAGATTTAATCGATATTTTTACTTTTTTTCTGATTTTGGCGCTAGTGTTACTTTGCGCCAGTGTCAACTGTCAAGTTTATGTTCAAGGTAGGGAAATAAACGCTAATTTCGGTTAAAAAAAACGGTTATTTTTCTGACTGTCAGTTGAATACCTGTCAATCCTGTCATCTATCACGTTGACATTCCATTTTTTTTTTCTAGTTTACTTTCTCTAAAAATGAAACGAAAAGGCCTCAAGTTCTTCAATAATTATTTTCATTAATTACTGCAAAAAAAAAGACTACAAATATAAATAACGTTAAACTTGGCTGTAAGATTTTAATACAAAAAGATAATATTAGAATAATAGCTCTTGGAAATTCATTGACCGTTCGTTTCATTATAACTTTTTAGCTTGAATAAGTTTGCAATTTTTACGAAAACGGAGCATCGATAAAATAATTTGATTAGGTATCCTGAAACCCACTTACATAAGCTTTCTAAGTAGGTATACTACTTATCCGTTCAATTTTTGGCCGAATAAAAAACCACTTTTTACGTCTCCTTTGCAGCGACAAGTTTGCGTTCTTGGCAGATAGGTGTAGTTTAATTGAGCACTCACGAAACCAGCGAAATCGTGTGACAGAGATGTGATATAATATAATTTTTCAAAACAAAGAGATAGAATGAATATCTATATTAATAATTTCGTCCAGGGGTACGGTAGACTCGATCGAAACCTTATATGAATAACAAAACATAATAAAATATTGATTTCGAGTCGACAACATATTATATCCGCAAAATTCGGATTATGAAGAATTTCGTTAAATTCTAATAACACTGACAAACAAATCGCAGTCGCCACGATACAAACCGCAGTCGCCATGGAAACATTGAGTGAATCATAACCAAGGATGTTATAAGTACTATACGTACAGTACTTTTCTCTTTGCTTAAAACATCCTTGATCATAACAAAACTAAATAGGTACTTTTCTTCGGTCGTTGACGTTTCGCGAAAATATTGTTTTTGACACTTTTTTATGACATACTCTTTGTTAGGTGCTTTTTACTACTGACAGAAGCCATAATTATAAATATTGAATTCAGCAGTGATTTTATTTCTATAGAAGAAGAGCAAGAAAAAATTTCAAATGGCTGGCAGACGTAAATATTCAAGCAAGTTTTGTACAGAATATCAACTAACACCCTATTGAGTGAATCATAACCAAGGATGTTATAAGTACTATACGTACAGTACTTTTCTCTTTGCTTAAAACATCCTTGATCATAACAAAACTAAATAGGTACTTTTCTTCGGTCGTTGACGTTTCGCGAAAATATTGTTTTTGACACTTTTTTATGACATACTCTTTGTTAGGTGCTTTTTACTACTGACAGAAGCCATAATTATAAATATTGAATTCAGCAGTGATTTTATTTCTATAGAAGAAGAGCAAGAAAAAATTTCAAATGGCTGGCAGACGTAAATATTCAAGCAAGTTTTGTACAGAATATCAACTAACACCCTACTATGTACCTAGGTATATTTAGCACTTTCAAATAACACCATTCAATTATCAGTACTTTCAGTTGGTTGTATGATTTATGAATGTGTTTATCTGATTCTAGAAATACCATCTGTAGAAGCAATTATAATGAGGTCCTTACAAACAATGTTCAATGAATCCAATTCTTTTGTCAAAATATAAAAGCTATAACAATTAAAAGCCAACCCAAATACCTATTTGGTATCAATGCAGTTTTCTATACTCAAATCAACCAGTCCCAGTAAATTCGTAATTTAGCCAAGGCTAAAGGGTAAGGAAAGCCTTTACTTTTTCCTAATGGAGAACTTGGAGGGTATGGAAATCTTCAACACAGAGAAGAGAGTCGAACTGCTCAAAGCCATCATGTTACAATTTTATCAGTACCTAATTACCTATAGACTTGCTATTCGTCAAAATTGGCCTATGTTAGGATTGAATCTCAAAGATTATTGTTTCTTCGAATGAATCAAAACAGCTCAGAGCTGACAATTATATCAATTTAATGGATAGCCTGTACAATAATGATAGAGAAACGGATAATAAAATGATAATATGCCATTAACTTATGTGGAAAGTCCCCAGCATATGATGCAAAATTATCTATATCTACATATATAGAATTCCATGGCAATTGTATGCAAGTATGGTAAACCAGACTTATTTATAACATTTACGTGCAATCCGAATTGGCAGGAAATGTTAGATAATTTCCAAGGCATTAAAAAAGAACATAGACCCGATTTAATTGCCAGATTTTTAAACTTAGATGACATTACAAGAAAACATATTTTTAACCGACTTCAAAAAAGGAGGAGGTTCTCAATTCGACGCGTATGTTTTTTTTTTTTTTTTTTGTGTGTTATAAGATATCTCCGCCAATTGTGAACCGATTTACAAAATTCTTTTTTTAATCGACCAGGTTTACTTGCAGGGTGGTCCCATAAAAATTTCGCTAAGATCGGATGATTAAATTTGAAGATATGAGGAAATAACTCCTCAATTGACGATGCCGTTAACCCGATCGGTAAATTATTTTGGCAATATCTCGGCTTCTTATCAATCGATTTCAATATTTTTTTGTTTTATATATGGAAGTTGTACTCAAAATGGTTTCATATAAATTTGGATTATATCTGATGGCGGAGTAGAAGACTAAAACCATGAAGGAAGAAAAAATTTTATGCGCCCAATATGGAGTAGTACTAATCATGCCTATTTTGTATCGAAAACAACGCGGCCGCTCAGAGGGGTGGGAGGGTAGGGGGAAGCGGGAGATGGGGTTTTTCTTTTAACTCTATCGCACATCTTTGAATACGGTACGTTAGAAAAAGATAGAGACATTCATGTTATGACTTGCCCAACTAAAAACAAAATATCAATAAAGTACGACATTTATTTGTCTTTATTTGGCATGTAAAAAACAAGAAACTTAATGGTTACTGAATTTGAAAATAGTGATGTGATGTGGTATAAAGCGTAACGTATATTAATTGATTATTTTCGTACATTTTATCACATGGCTACTGGACTTATTTATCGAACTTCTCATATACAATGGTGATAAACTTGCAACTTGCAATAATATTGGGAATTGCTTACTTCTTTGAGCATTTAGTATTTTGTCTTTTTGCTTTTCCATACATATATTAGGTATATCTTTTATTTCCTAGAGAGCAGCGAACTACCTAGAGAGGCATGGGGACAGACAAATAAAAATACAGTCAAAACCGTGCCAGTAACGTAGAGTTCTTTTTTTTTCATAATTTGGTGGGAAACCTAAAAGCTTCTACCATTCGATACAAAAGTTAGAGTGTAACATATTAAAATCAAGTGTGTTATTTAGCTTTTTTTAACTTTAGTATTATTTATTGTGTATATTTGTATTGAATTGTTTATTTAATTCGTTATTATTTATAGCCGCTTAAATAAGCATCAACCAAACTCTTCTGGTGGGTGTCTTACTGAGAGAATGGACAACTAACAACAACCCGCCTTCTAACCGTAAAGATTTTTCCAAAAGCCTCCTGAAGGAACCTTAGTTCAGCAGCGGGACTGTTTCAGGCTGTTTGTTTCCATCACTGCTTGGCAATTGAAATGGGGTTCACAGTGGTTGTAGGTTACGCGCCGGGAACTATACATTCGTCTATTTTATTTAAATATAAACAAGCAAGCAAACGCGCAGTGGACGGATGGATGGATGTTAGGTTGTTTATTATCACAACCCACAACCCTTACGCTAGCGAGGCGCAATTGTTTTTGGTAAGTCGCCGGGAACCACAAGGCGGCGTCCTTCATACCTTATTACCGGGGTAGTCAATAGCAACAACAGCGATCCCTGATCCGTCAACTAAGCAGTATACTATCAGAAGTGTTGCTTAATACCCGCGTAAAATGTTTTCTTCCTTCATGATTAAAACGAAAACTCTTCAATAAATAACAGCACACTCATTTAGTTTAAAGTCCAATCAAGTATAGCAATGAATTAGAATTTAAAAATCAAACGTAATACTGTCAAGGAAACATAGTTAGAAAATCTGCATTTAATTATGTACTAAACAAAACAAATTAAAGTTTTGTGAGTACCTAACTTGTCATGGTAAATTTCCACTAAAAAGGGTAAAATAAAAAGATAATTAAAAAAATATATAAAACCGCCTTCAAAGTCCTAACCTACACTAAAAAGTTACAAATAAAATATAAATCTAGCTGAAAGCATAGCAATTTAATATGGCTATTAATATTCCTTATTTACATAAATAGTAACATCATATAAACATGTGTAGACATTGTTATACACTTTATCTTGGAGTCGGTGCCAGCTAATCACCATCATGTCGACCAAAAGACTTCTACTGCTAGCAGTCATCTATAGTGGGCTCAGTATCTAGTACTCTGACCGCGTTCTTTAAATTTTTTATATTTATCGATCTGAACTTTTGAGATCAGATGTGGTTCCGATTAAATAGCTAGCCTCAACTGGCACCGACTCCAAGGTGAAGAGTATAACAATGTCTACACATGTTTATATGATGTTACTATTTATGTAAATAAGGAATATTAATAGCCATATTAAATTGCTATGCTTTCAGCTAGATTTATATTTTATTTGTAACTTTTTAGTGTAGGTTAGGACTTTGAAGGCGGTTTTATATATTTTTTTAATTATCTTTTTTTAGAATACCGAGTGCGTGGTTCACATATTTTTAGAATATGGAGTGCGTGGTTTTACACCATTATCTACTCGCCAAAGTAGAGAAAGACACTGAGTGCTTAAAACAAAGAGGTTTACAGAGAATAAACCTTAAAAGTTTAATGTTTTATTAATTTATGTTAGTTTATTTTGAATGTTGATTTAAAATAAACATTATCTGTGGAAAAACTATTGCAGTTTTTATTTACTATATTTACTAAACACAATGAACGAAGCTATACGAATCTATACGAATCTATGCCTTGCTTACCTTTAATATTCCTTGAGAAGCGATGACTACAGAAATATCTAATCTACCTACATTTTGTACCTAGATGTGTAATTATGAGTCACATTTCACCCGAGCGAAGCCGGGTTTTCATCTAGTTCTTTTATAATTATGTGCCTTGTTAAAAACTATTCATTCGACGTAATACATTATACAATTATGCATTAAATGCAAAACTTATCAAGGATTACCTTGACCGCGAACCAAGTGTGACCTGAGAAGAACGACTATTTCGCTCCCGTTTTCGATGTTAAATATTATTTTTCAAAATATTATACATGACTTTACATGTTTTATGTTAAAATCGTACGCATAAGTAATTAAATGAGGAATCATCTATACTCAAATTTTCCCGGGAAAAATTCATAGCGTATTTTATAGATAATCAGGCATCTAATATCAGAAAAATAATTATTTATTTCAATCACGTATAGAATAGGAGATTTTTAAATTTCTTTTTAAATCACTTTTTTTGATCAATTTAGAGGGCTAGTTCTAATTTTTTCTTACATACGATCAAAATAATATTTTGTAGTGTCAGTATACATTTAGTTCTTTCACCATGCCTCACTTTTGTGTTAATTCTTCGGATATATTTTGTTTTATTTGCGGTTTATACTGTCCAAAAAGTAAAAAAAAAACGTATAACGCCGTTGATTAAGAAGTGTTATCGTGCATATTTTGTTTTAGACATTCACAACCAAGACAAATATTGGTTACCACATTATGTGTTGTTACTTATGCCACAAGAATTTGAGGAACTGGTTCAATGGGAAACCAATAAAGATGCCTTTTAGTCAACCTATGGTTTGGCGAGAACCTAAAAACCCAATCTTAGCCACTGAGAACTTCTTAGGATCCAGATAAAAAAAAATACCCATTAGTAGAGCAAAAAAAAGTACTTTTGCCGCCTTTACATATTAAACTAGGGCTGATCAACAATTTTGTAAAAGCAATGAACAAAGACGGCCGGCCCAGGATTTAAATTTCTGAACCAAAAATTTTCTGCTTTGAGTGATGCAAAACTAAAAGAAACTTATTTTTATTGGCCCAGACGTTAAGAAGTTAATAAAAGATCCGTTGTTCATTTCGACCTTAAACAAAGAATGCTCGTTTGGCATTGGCATTCGTTCAAATCACGGAAAACTTTTTAGGAAATAAACGATCGCCTCAGTTTAAAAGCCTTATAAATCAAATGTTAGATGCTTATAAAGAATTGGGTTGCAATATGTCATTAAAGATACACTTTCTGCACTCGCACCAAGTTTTTTTTAAAGAAAATCTAGGTGCAGTGTGCTATGAGCACGGTGAGCGCTTCCACCAAGATATTGCTTCAATAGAACAGCGTTATCAGGGAAAATGGACCACTGCAATGCTTACAGACTACTGTTGGCTTTTTAATAGAGAGTCACCAACCTCTTCTTACAACAGACAGGCCAAAAGGACAAAAACTAGTTTATTTTTTATGTCTCAATAACACATTTACTTTAAAATAATTACAAAAAGTCGTTTAAATTAAAAATAAATTTCTCTTTAAAGCTATACGTGACTGAGATGTTTTATTCCCTGTTCTAAGTTTTCTATAGCATGGTGGTTCAGAATCACACAATCAGATCTCTGGGAAAAAATAAAAGTTTTTTTTTGTTTAGTTCTATTTGTATTTAGTAGTGTATTTAGTTATTTAGTTCCAACACTGTATGGTCGAAAGTTTAGGAATTAAGACCTTGTGACCACGTTTTGAGGGTGCTCAAAGAACTACTCAGATAGTTAACCGACACTTAAACACAAAAAAAAAGGGTAGTAATTAAACGAGTGACTGTAAATTACAGTTTTGAGTGTCAACATTAATTAATTTGGGTTATAGAATTACTAAGTGAGCGACTGACTGCAAGATGACGAGAAATCAACAGAACAGCAACATAAAAACATTAATTTGAGTTACTTAAAATACAAAATGAGCAGCTTCATAATATTTGAGCGACCTAATATTTGTTTGAGTGTCAAAGTTACGTCCTGCATTTTTTTCAATATTTGGCAAATGTATTTTTTATACTGAGCGGCATTTTATCTTAAATGAAGTGTTTCAAATACAAAAACAACTTTGAAAAAATTAAAAATCCGCTCTGTTATTGACACCAGTCTAACCCAGTCTTTTTCAACCTGTGGGTCGCGACCCCCTGGGGGGTCGCCAGAGGTCAAGAGAAGTAGTTCAGTAAAAAAACAATAATGTTATAAAAGGTTGAATTATTAAGAAGAAGAATTTTAACAAAAGGATATACTCATAAACATTTGGAAGTAATTTTAAAAGTTAATACAAACGCACTGTGGCTCATTATTAATCACAGTATACCAGAATTTCAAATAATTTATTGTCGTCATATTGACTTTTTTTTTTCGTTTTACTTCCACTACTTTCACCAGAAGTTGGCGGTCCTGTTGATCTTTTCAGGAATTTATCAATTTTAAATTATTACAAACTAGCTTTCCACTGCGACTCCGCCCGCTTTAACAGTTTTTCCCGTGGGAGTAAGCCATTTTCTCGCGGTAAAAGTAGCCTATGTTACTCAGGGTGAATGTAGTTTTCTGATGGTGAAAGAATTTTTAAAATCGGTTTTGAGTTTATTCATTACAAACATACACACACACACAAGCACACACAAATACAAATCTTTCCTCTTTATACTATTAGTATGATTACTTCAAATATGTAATTATGTCTTACGGTTGTTAAACAATTGAACCGTCGTCGAAGTGAACTGAGTAAGTATCAATATACATACATACATGATAAAAGAGCGAAGGGTCGGGGGGGTCGCGAAATATTTTTTCATACCAGGGGGGTCGCATCATGAAAAAGGTTGAAAAACACTGGTCTAACCTAACCTAACCAACCGATTTGATTCTGGGTAGATTAGTTTTTTTTTTTAGCTGGCTTTATGGTTATTTTTTGGCGTTGGTCCCATCGAGGTACTCGATGAGGTAGGTGAAGGGTGTCGGATGGGCACATTAAAGGGGGTCTGCGAGTCATGCTCTATTTGGGTCTGCCAAGTACTTCCGGCAGGCTGCGCAATGGCAGACCTAATTTTTTATACATAATTAATCAATGGTTAAATGCCACCACTTTTATTAGGGTACTTTATGAGGTAAGTTCCACAAAAAAAAAGTCAAAAACTTCGATGACCCGGCAGTTTCGGCTCTGGCAGACCATTTTTTTTAGTGTTTAAGTGTCGGTTAACGATCTAGAGATAGCCTATTGGGGTACTCGATGAGGTATGTACTTAGGCACCCGGTTCTCGCACTATTAAAAACAAATTATTATACACGTTTGTTGCACAATTATTTTTATTCAGGCGACCTAGGTCACATTCTATGGATGTCACTTTCTTTGTAGGTTCACAAAAACAGCAGACCTAGGACTCAGCAGATATAGGAAAGGAACCATAAGTAGGGTGTATGTGTAGTGTGAGGGCTACTTTGCTTAAACTCGATGAAAATTATGTCCTTGATTTAGTGTGCATTGCAAAACAATTTGTGTAGTTAATTTGTGCAACTCAACTGAGCGAGTTATACTTAATCCTCCATGGAGGATTGAGGGCCTAACATTTCACCCATGAGGGACCTGTAACAGAGAAACATGCGCTCTACAGAAATCGTCTTTACGGCAAATTCTAAGTCCAGACGTAACAAAATTTGTGTCGTAAAGATATTATCGCAAAACGCTATGGTAGTTTGAATAGGTGTATATTCGTTCAAAATTGGCCCTCAGAAGTATTTTTCGAACTCTCTTATTGTCAAATATTAGAAAAGTCCTTCGCTTTCTGGTTAAACAGATGATGTCAGTAATTGTGATAATATTTGTGCGATTGTGTGCAAGCAAGAAAACGTGGCTACTTTTCGTAGTTTTTAAGCTGAGGTCGCAAAGATTTGGTCCCTCAGTCCTCCACTTCTTCTTGTTTTTTGTTAATTACGCTTCAAATAACATTAGACAAATAAAAAACTGTCTGCTTTTGTGAAAATAATTGTGCAACAAATGTGAAATTCTGTGCCTAAGGGCGATTACGCACCACGTCCGGTTCCTTTCCGAATCCGAGAACGTCCATGCAAACTGCTTCGAACGAAAAAAAAGTGTATGGAATTTCTCGGAATCGAACGGTAGTGATAAGAGAGCGCTGACCATTCGAAACAGTAGTGGTGCTGGCTGGTGTGGTGTGGCAACCGGCGGCGGTGGCACCTCACGGATGATTCTACCTTCTACACATTTTTGAAAAAATTTTAATCAATATACTCAACGTGGCTTTCTGTTCTTTACTATTTAGAGATAAAAAAGAAATCTTCACTTGCTAAGTAACATTATATTTTACGATTTTATATATACGGTTCACTATAAAATGCAACATTTTTTTCTGGTTTTTGGACCTAACTGAAAACGAATAGAATTTCGTACACTTACGGAGTATGGTACATTTTACTTTACTGTACTTTAATTATATCCAGTATGTATGTGGGTTACATTGAAACTCGCAACTCAAATATTGCTTATCCTTGCAAATTTTTAGTGCAACATTCCACATCGGACATAACGTTAGCTCTGTATATTTGTAGAACAGGATGGCCACATTGCTCGGAGTCTATGGCATAGAAGTATTGATTGTAGGATAAGTAAGATACAGTGAGGCCGAGCAGCGAGCCCGCGGCGACGTCTTCCCAGTGGTGGTGATTGTCGCAGCAGCGGCTCATGGCGACGATGGCCGCGACTACCAGCGGCAGCAGGCACGCCAGTATTACAGCCGCTTGTCCGCGACGCCGGGACATTATCCCCATCTTCCCGCAAAGCCACATACTCAAAAACCCCATCGAACAAAACGAAAAGCTACTGTGACCGCTGGGAAACGATTTTCTGCCCTCCAAAATGTCTCTCGAATCACCGAGACAGATGAGCGCTACGTTCATCTTCCCGTCCGGGTAGCAGCGGTAGAAGAAGTCGGGCCGCGGCCGACCCACCACCAACTTAACTATTTCTGTGATCAAGGCGTTAATTGATAGAGCAAGCGACCATGCCAAGAAAGAATGTGTTATATCTATATGATTTTTAGTTAAGTATTCTGTGACGGCGAAACATAGCAAAGGTAAACAGATAACTATGAAGACTATCGCCCACGCCGGTATAATAGATGGATGTCGAGGGTACTTGTAATATAGCAGCAGGCTTGATTCACTTATATATCTTTTATGTGGCTTCATAAACAACTGTAGGACGCACACTGATAACAAGAGTGCCACTCTAATTGTTACTTCAAGGAGCAATTCGTGTGATGCTATGGACCTCCGAAGGTTGCAGAAACTCGGCCACATTGCTCTAAACAAAGAGCACCGTTCGTGGAAACGATATCCATTTGCCCAAATTTTTCAGCTTGAATCTAGCTTTTTTATGCATAATCATAATAATATTGACTGTCAGGCCACATTGTAATTGTTCAAATATTTTTTAAAGATTTTAAGATAATTTATAAATACAATACTAATACTTATGTATAGGTAATGTTATTGGGATTCGACATTTTATGCAATGACAATGACTTTTTTGTAAATAAAAAAGATTGCAATATTGACATACGTCCAATGAGGAAGTAATACGTCGCGTCGTCCTTAAACTTTTATATTACTTACGATACGAGGTATGCAGGAAAAGAAATGATACCATAGCAAAATAAATCTAGAACCTATGTGCAAGTAAATATACGTGATCATACGAGTAGATTAGACCCCGTTCATGTAATAAACAACTTTTACAATGCATGTGCTCGAAAAGGAGCGTTTTCTAGGCAGCCAAACAGTGCGGAAAGTAGCACTTTTCCGCACTAGTGCTTTTTACTTTTCAGTTTTTTTTTAATTTTTGCTCGGCCTGTCATTCAGCCAGTCAACCTAACATTTCAGTATTTGAGATATTTTTATTACCAATTGTTACTAATATAAAGGGAACAATAAAAATAACAATTCAATAAACGCGTTTATAATTAGTATTACTTTAGAAATTGATTTTTATTGATAAATTACGTTCAAATATTAATTAAAAATTTGCGTGGCTGAATAAATTTTACTCATTGCCTTATTGCGATTCGACAGCTTTGCACATGCGCAGTAGATGTTTTTTTCAGCGCGAATGTGTTTTGTTTATGAAGCCCGTCATTTTATACGCCTTTTTAATATACCTAACTGTTTTTTTTCTTGCACAATGCATTGTAAAATCTTGTATGATACACGTGCGAAAGATGATTTCCGACTCGTGTCGGCTTATACACTCGCTCGCTTTGCTCGCTCGTGAATAAAATGACACTCATCGGAAATCACATACTTTCCGCACTAGTATCATAAATAACTATTTTATACACCTGTCAGCCGCACTAATCTAGGAAAACATTTCTCTTTGTCTCGATTGTACAGAGTTTACGATGATTATAAAGAACTCATTGATTTGTACGCTGATTCGATAAATAAGCTAAAAAGAGTAATACTGACTTAATGTTATGTTATCTTTACTGTTACAGTATTATAATTAGGTGTGGTATTTAAGATCTTTTGTTATACTTAGTAACAATATAAGTTTAGTGCATGCTGTGCTTTTCTGTAATTAATGTGACACTTAGATTTAAACTTAATACTGTCTTCTATGTATCTGTACAGTGTACTCATTGTTGAAAAGCCTAATAAATAAATAAATAAATAAATAAATCATGTGGCTATTAGGCCAAGACCTAGCGACCGAATCGGTCATGTGGCTTCAGCTGTATTGAAACTCCGTTAGCTACTTCCCTGTACAACCTTTTCCTATAATCTTCGTGCTGGCAGGCCGCGGGCGGTGGGTGCGGGTCAAAGAGGTTTGAAGAGCCGCTGACGAAGCGGCTCTTCAAACCTCTTTGGTGCGGGTGTAGTGGGTTGTAGCGATGTAGAAGTTTCGTTGGTGAGTGAAGTTCCTGCGATGCGTCTCCACTTGTCACGGTTTACGGCATCTCGGGACCTCTGGACTGTGGAGCTTTGTGTTGCAGCTCTAATGAGGTTGGTCCAACGCATAGGTGCTTACCTATGCGTTGGACCAACCTCATTAGAGCCCCACCCCACTACACCCGCACCCACCACGCGCGGCCTGCCTGCACGAAGATTATAGGAAAAGGTTGTTCGGGGAAGTAGCCAACGGATACAGCTGAAGCCACATGACCGATTTGGTCGCTGGCTTGAGGAAAAGCAATAGCACTCCTGTAGTAAGCATCCATACCATGCGGATTGGAACTTCTACCTACTTTCAGATTAAATAATCATTTAGTTTACGTTACGTTTGAAGCTAAGTCAAACTAATCTTCTTACCAGATCCCGTGACAAGTGGAGGAGAAGAGGTCGCGCGGGCGCTTACCTATGCGTTGGACCAACCTCATTAGAGCTGCAACACAAAGCTCCACAGTCCAGAGGTCCCGAGACGCCGTAAACCGTGACAAGTGGAGACGCATCGCAGGAACTTCACTCGCCAACGAAACTGCTACATCGCTAACCACGACCACTCTGTCAAGAATTCAAGAGTGAACGACTAAGGAGGAGGAAATGCTATTTCTGATTCTTTATTGTCCGCTTTACGGCAAAAGTTGATCAGGCCGAAATATGCATTAAATGTTGATCCACCTTTAGAGGCTTGTAGCTTAGGTAATTGTGATGATATCGTGCCAAACTTCGAATATAAGAGTTCCCCTTATTGCGACCCAGCGCCTAACTATGCCGCAATCACTCTAGCTCGTCACCAACTCACACGGCAATTGTTGATTTTGTAACCGCCATTTATTTTACACTTTGTGTGACTTTGTTGATCAATATAAACGTTGGGAGATCAACAAATGCCAAGTAAATTACACTGATGCTGCGGAGCGGCAACATCGCAAACTATAAGTCCCCACGTCTAGGAGCGCCTAAGTATCCTCAATATGTTTCTAAAGAAATCGCTAAGTTAGTACAATGTATTATTTTTTTTCAGACTGTGGATACCTACTTGATTAAAAAAAATGATGCTTAATTTAATTGAAGAAAATAATACTTAAAATTAAAGTATTATGAAAAAGTTTTTTTTTGTTATTGTTTATGTTTCTTTGTTAGTTTTATCTTGGATAAAAATTAAAGTTTGTAAAAGGTTAATAAAAATAAAAGCACGTTACACCTTCTTTATTATAACCTTTATAACACGCTTCTATTAAAAATAAATTGGGTATAATGTACCTAGGTATAAAATAGTATACTCGTATTTCTTGTCAGAATTAAAAAAAAAGCTTTTAGTTTCTTTTATGAACAAGTAATAAAAGCTTATCTTCTTCTTTCGAGTCGACAGCAAACTCAGACAGTCTCGGCCCAAAAATTAGCCACACGAATAGCGTCTTCAGTAGCCTTCATCAAGTCCTCTCGCGTGCAGGTGACAGGACAAGATGGGCAGCTAATGATATGGTCCATTTTCTGGAGAACCAAACCACACCTACACTCCACGTTACAGTCACCTATGAAACCCCATCGGTATGAGTATAGGCCATTGCTGTTTATAACCAGGGGGGAGACCCTCAACTATCAAGACAAATGGATTAGGGAGGGAGATACTATTCCGCCAAAGCTCAACTCTCGTCTGAAAAAGCTAATTAAAAAAAAAAAAAACATTTTATTTCTATACTTTTAACTTTTTAGTATTTATGATTCGGGATTTACTACGGCGTAGTTCCCTCCCGACCCAAAGTCCATTGTAGGGGGAAGAGGGCTTCAGTACAATAGAGTTAGTCCTGGTACCCCTGAGGCGCAACATTATTGATATCACATGTTTATAGACCCTCATAGATTCATCCATCCATACATCTAATCAAATATAATTTACATTCATTTACATTCAACAAATGGAACAAACTTATTTTATTAAATCTGATGGGGTTGCATATGGATATTATCTAGGACAGCGGGGTCCAAGTTCTTTAAGACCCGCCGCGCCGCTCAAATGCAACCAAAAAGATTTCGGATTCCACGCTCAGGCTCATGGAAGAAAAACGGAAAATGGTTTTGCAGTCCGCAGATGATGCTTCCTGCTGCCGACGGCACAATAGACAGGTCTCAAAGTCTCTGACTCGTGACATTCGCCAATTTAATGTGAATCGTATTATGGGCCTGGCCACAGTTTCGCGCGACGCGCGGCGCGACCTGCGACCAGCGGAATGTTGCCAATAACCTATAGTCAAAATTAATATGAGAGAACTATTTTTTTTTTTCATTTCTAAAATCCTGCTTGAAAATGTACCACCGAAATTAGGAAATTGATTTAAAGGCATGAAATTACCCAACTTTTGCAAAAAAGTTCAATTTTTATGCAAAGCGTAACGTTTATCTTATTTACCTTAGAAAACGACTTCAACACTGTAATAATAAATAAATAATAAATAAATAAATCATTTATTTCAAGTAACATAGGACTCATAATAATGTTAGTAGACAAACACACCTAAAACTATGTTAGTTCGAACAATAAATACAAATTATAGCTAAGTATACGGCACTGGTGTGACATGCAAATCACAACAGTGTCGCACGTATGGACAGTTCAGACGCTGGGCTATCATAGCCAGGACGGTGTTGGTGCTGGCCCGCACCCTGCCCACTAGGGATGTGCACCGCTTGCGCATGGTAGTAAAGAAGCAGTCAACTCGCGCCTCCGCGAACATACCCGAAGCACTGCAGAAGCGAGGCAGCCCCACCACCGCCCTGAACGCGTTATTAAACTGGACGCGAAGGGCATTATACGATTTCTTTGTATAATTTTCCCACAGGCTGCACGTGTACAGGGAAGTACAGTACGTTCTGAATAACGTGGTTTTTACCTCACCTGAGCAACGCGCAAACCTGCGAGCTATCATGTTTGCTCTTACCGATAAGGCCCTCCGCTCCCTCTCAATGTCAGCATTGTCGCTGAGGCCGGCAGTAACTAGATGACCCAGATATTTAAATTGATTCACCCTTACCAATGGCACCCCATACAGTCTGATGGGTGGCACATTAGAGGGATTCAGCTTGCCGGCCTCAAAGACCATGAACTGGCTTTTGGTCACATTATATTTCAGCCCATGATTTTGAGCGTACTCCTCGCAGATCTGCAGCAATGTTCTCAATCCACAGACTGATGCGCTCAGCAGCACCATGTCGTCTGCATAGCTGAGATTATTGACACAGACGTCATCAATATGACAACCCACTCTGGCACTGCTGAGCGCAACAATCAGTGCATCCATGTACAGATTAAATAGTGCAGGTGAGGTCAGACCCCCCTGCCTCACTCCGCACTCCAGCTGGTAAGGCTGTGACATCGCGCCTGACCATCTCACGCTATTGACCTGGTGGCTGTACCAGTACTTGAAGATGTTTACAAGCGCCTGTGGCATATTGATCTCCTCCAACTTCTTCCACAGGATATCGTAAGACACCAGGTCAAAAGCCTTTGACAGGTCAAGGAAGCAGGCATACACCGGAGTCCTTCGTGTTGTGTAGTACCTGACAGTATGCTTGAGACCCAGCACATCACTGTCTGTAGACAATTTAGGCCGAAAGCCAAATTGATTGTCGTGTAAGTTAAGATACTTGCTTAGCTGCGTCTCAAGCAAACTATCAAGCACCTTTGCTATAATAGTTGCAAGTGAAATAGGCCTGTAGTTATTTTTACAAGAAACATCTCCCGTCTTATTTTTCACTACAGGCACTACAACGGTTCTCATTAGCTCTGAAGGCAAGTAGGCGTGGCTCACGCACAACGAGTAGAACATTGCGAGAACCCTTGATATGTGAGGGCCGGCGTGCCGGAGGTGCTCAATACTGAGGCCGTCATGGCCAGGGGATTTTCCTCTAGACATAGATTTTATAGCATTATTAACATCTTTTGCCTGAAAACGGATGTTTACTTTACCTGGCGCAGCCCCAGCACCCAGCTCCTCCCGCACCCCAGACCCTAGAGGTGACTGTACACGAAATAAATCGGAAAATAAGTTCGCAATGTCCTCAGGATCATTCACGCCATCAACACTTACCGGAAGGCCAGGTCGAGTGTTAAATTTATTTGTCGTTTTCCAAAACCTTTTAAAATCTCGTCCTGAGTGGTGCGAAGCTAGCATATCCATTTTTATTTGGTCTTGGTGATCTTGGCACCATTTTAAACGAGACTTGAAAATCCTTCGCTTCTCACACATCCCATCATATATAGGACCAGACTTGGGTTTTCCGAACGACACCCACTCAAGAAACTGCGACCTGGCGTCCCGATGAGCCTCCCCAACGTATCGGTTCCACCCCGCTACCCGCGAGCCACTACCTCTCCGCCGCTGCGTCCCGCCTCCCCGACCGTCTGCCGCTGCACTGCTTAGAGCACTTACAATGCTCAAATAGAGGCCGTCGAGTACAAGCTTATGTTTAGGGTCGTTACATGAGCGATCAGCACACATAGTAAACTCACTGGGAAAGTCTATACATCTTAGTCTATCATTACATATTACACCGTAGGCATAAATTTGATCACTATTACGTTCACCCCATACTACAGACTTATTTATCCTATCCATTGTTGTAAACAGTTTAGGTGTAAGTATGTTTAAGTTACATTCCATTATAATTGGGAAATGATCAGACCATGTCGTATCATATTTTACATAAACATTAGACACAGATTGCTTAACCGATTCTGTCACAATACAATGATCTAACCACCGTTCAGTTCCCCACGCTTCACTAATAAATGTATAAGTACCTGAAGATATACCTAATCGTTCTATGTCAATACAAGTCCAGCACTGTTCGGTGCAGTAATCCAAAAGCTCGTTACAAAATAACTCGAATGGATGAGCATTAAAGTCACCCATAATAAAGACAGATTCTACGCCGTACTCATCCACAATAGCGCTTACCGTACCAAGGCAGTCTGTAAATTCCGGTAAGTTATTCATATCATCGGTAGGCATATAAACTGTTATCACAATAAAAGGCCGATTGTTCGTGACTATTTTAATGGCACACACACGCACATTATCGCATTGCAATACCGACACACTCTGAAAGACACTGCTCCTCCATAAGAGCGCGACACCTCCGTAAGGTCTCCCACGTAGTATACCTGTAGTGGTGTCTACAGCTGATGTCCCAGTGTATCCAAAATCTCTGTCGATAGTGCTTAAGTACGGAACCTCGTGTAGCACAAAAAAGATTAAAAATACGTAAAAGTAATGTTTTGAGTCGTGTAATGCAAAGTGCTCAAAAATAACGTAAAATGTTACAATACTAATGTTCTGGCAAGTTTCGCGCCGCAAGTCGCCGTGGCCGCCGCCGCCGCGCGTAGCTGTGGCTAGGGGGTAAGGAGGCTATTGAGCGTAACAAAGGCTCTAAAGTGTTCGCAAGTGATCTGTCCATGGGGCAAAGCCAACTGATAAAGCTGAAGACTTCGGACGGTAGAACCGTGTCATCTAAGACTGAGCTACTGGAGGAAATCGAGGGGTTTTATGGACAGCTGTATACGACAACACGGAAACCTGTCAGCCAAGCTTCAACTGACCCAAGAGCTAGGCTAACCAGACACTGCACCGAAGACATCCCGGACGTTAGCCTGTACGAGATTAGGATGGCTCTCAAACAGTTAAAGAACAATAAGGCACCGGGTGATGACGGAATAACTGCTGAGCTTCTGAAGGCAGGTGGTACACCGGTCTTGAAAGCCCTTCAGAAACTGTTTAATTCCGTCATCCTCGAAGGAACAACGCCGCAGGCGTGGCTTAGAAGCGTGGTGGTCTTCTTTTTTAAAAAGGGTGATAAAACCCTTTTGAAGAACTACAGACCCATCTTGATTCTGAGCCATATCTATAAATTGTTTTCGAGAGTCGTCACGAATCATCTCGCGCGCAGGTCCGACGACTTCCAGCCTCCCGAACAAGCTGGTTTCCGAAAGGGCCTTAGTACCATAGACCACATCCACTCGCTGCGGCAGGTTATACAGAAGACCGAAGAGTATAACCAGCCACTATGCATAGTGTTCGTGGACTATGAGAAAGCCTTCGATTCGATTGAGACTTGGGCAGTGCTGCAGTCTCTTCAGAGGTGCCAAATTGACTACCGGTATATCGAGCTGCTGAAGTGTTTGCACGGTAATGCCACTATGTCAGTACGACTCCAGGATCAGAACTCCAGACCAATCCAGCTTCAGCGATGTGTAAGACAGGAAGACGTTCTTTCTCCGAAACTGTTCACCGCTGCACTGGTGTGCATCTGGATTGAGGGCCCATTTTTTAAAAGTTTACAAAACGATTGGAGATTTATAGGGGATTTAATAAAGAATAGTAAAAACACGAAGCACAGGGTCACGAATTTCTTAATCATAAATTGGAACTGTGGTGATTAAATAGCTTGGGCTCTCAATCTAGATGCTCGGCTAAAATGGCATAGTTCAAATCTCAAAAAGTACAACCTCTGGGTTTATAATTTTAATTTCAGCATTTAGTTAGGAGTTTCTTAAATATGTATATACCTAAATTATTAAATTTGTATAATATGATTTACATATTAATATTACGATTTATCTTGGGCCCTCAATCCAGATATATCTGGACTGAGAGCCCAATATTTGACTTGCAAAACATTAATTTATATAAAGAAATACATAAATATGACTTCAATATGTTATATTTAGACACCTATGTGAATTTCTAAAAGATAAATAATGACACAAAAGTTAATTGTTAAAAAGTAAATGACGATCGAAAATAATCGAAATTTACCAAAACGTCTGAACTGAGAGCCCAATATTTTCGGCTTTATCGACTAGGCTCAACCTCATAGATTACCACTAATTAGAATACGTTCTTTTAGAAATTTTAAACTAAAAGATTATAAATAATCCGTTCTTCTAAATGTCATACTTTAAGAGAAAATCGGTTTTCATTTTTTTATATGAGAAAAAATTGTAGGGTGGATATGATTTTGTTACTTTTTCGGACAGAAAGTCTTACCTTTGCAGATAATAGCATTATTTATTTTCATAAATTAAACACGGTTGGTAACATAAAAAAACTATATATTCTACAGAAAGATACAGTAAAAATACACATATAATACAAACTTAAGAAACAGTTTCGTTCAGAGAAGCAAGTAGGTAAAACATATTGTTATTTTCAATTTTGGATTCTATAATTTGAGAGTAGTTCTTTTCTTTGTCCAATTATTACAACAAGGATAAGAGTTTTAAAACTGTGAAGAGTAAGTATATACACAAGAGTACAAGTAGGTAAAATACTAATTATTACGATTTTTACAGGATATTGTGTAGGTACTAAGTGCGAAACTTCAAAAAATAATTAGGTACAGTTCTGTTCCAAAAATAAACTAGTTACAACAAAATGTCTCATAGAAAAATAAATAACTGAAAAATATATTCAAAAGTTCAAAATGCAGTCGAAGGTCTTCTTACAAAATATAAAAATTAGCTTTCCGCCCCGCGGCTCCCGCGCTAACAGTGTTTCCCGTAGGAATGAGGAATAATAGCCTATGTGTTATTCTAATGTATAAACTCATTATTTTAAAGTTTTATCAAAATCGGGAGCGGGAGTGGGAGCCGCGGGGCGGAAAGCTAGTTTTTATATTTTGTAAGAAGACCTCCGACTGCATTTTGTACTTCTAAATATATTTCTCAGTTATTTATTTTTCTTTGAGACATTTTATTGTAACTAGTTTATTTTTGGAACAGAACTGTACCTAATTATTTTTTGAAGTTTCGCACTTAGTACCTACACAATATCCTGTAAAAATCGTAATAATTAGTATTTTACCTACTTTGTGTATATACTTACTCTTCACAGTTTTAAAACTCTTATCCTTGTTGTAATAATTGGACAAAGAAAAGAACTACTCTCAAATTATAGAATCCAAAATTGAAAATAACAATATGTTTTACCTACTTGCTTCTCTGAACGAAACTGTTTCTTAAGTTTGTATTATATGTGTATTTTTACTGTATCTTTCTGTAGAATATATAGTTTTTTTATGTTACCAACCGTGTTTAATTTATGAAAATAAATAATGCTATTATCTGCAAAGGTAAGACTTTCTGTCCGAAAAAGTAACAAAATCATATCCACCCTACAATTTTTTCTCATATAAAAAAATGAAAACCGATTTTCTCTTAAAGTATGACATTTAGAAGAACGGATTATTTATAATCTTTTAGTTTAAAATTTCTAAAAGAACGTATTCTAATTAGTGGTAATCTATGAGGTTGAGCCTAGTCGATAAAGCCGAAAATATTGGGCTCTCAGTTCAGACGTTTTGGTAAATTTCGATTATTTTTGATCGTCATTTACTTTTTAACAATTAACTTTTGTGTCATTATTTATCTTTTAGAAATTCACATAGGTGTCTAAATATAACATATTGAAGTCATATTTATGTATTTCTTTATATAAATTAATGTTTTGCAAGTCAAATATTGGGCTCTCAGTCCAGATATATCTGGATTGAGGGCCCAAGATAAATCGTAATATTAATATGTAAATGATATTATACAAATTTAATAATTTATATACATATTTAAGAAATTTCTAACTAAATGCTGAAATTAAAATTATAAACCCAGAGGTTGTACTTTTTGAGATTTGAACTATGCCTTTTTAGCCGAGCATCTGGATTGCGAGCCCAAGCTATTTAATCACCACAGTTCCAATTTATGATTAAGAAATTCGTGACCCTGTGCTTCGTGTTTTTACTATTCTTTATTAAATCCCCTATAAATCTCCAATCGTTTTGTAAACTTTTAAAAAATGGGCCCTCAATCCAGATGCACACGCTGCACTGGAGGATGTCTTTAAGCTTCTGAACTGGAAAGGACATGGCTTCAATATCAATGGCAAGTACATCTCTCACCTTCGGTTTGCCGACGATATCGTAGTCATGGCTGAGACCTTGGAGGACCTTGGCACAATGCTCGATGACCTCAATAGAGTTACCCAACAAGTGGGTCTGAAGATGAACATTGAGAAGACAAAAGTCATTTCGAACGCCCATGTAATAAATGTTGGGGACTCTGCTATCGAAGTTGTAGACCATTACGTCTACCTGGGACAAACAGTTCAACTAGGTTAAGTGGCATAAGACCCGAAAATATTATGTTTCCAAGGAAGACACATATTTACAGAGTACCTAAAGTATCAAAATACTTATCTTAAACAACGCTCACTTCTTCATAAAAGCTTTTATTTTCTACTTCATTGACACAGATGCTTCTATCGAGTTTTACAAACGTTTAAAGAAAAATGTAGCGATTGTTGATAGCCTATTAAAGAGAACGAAAAGTACCAAATTACATTTTATATACCTACTTGCAGCTACAAAAGTTACTTGAAAGATTTTAGTGAATTAACCGTTAATCGGGACCGGTTGGCCCACAGTCGAGGAATGAGCAAACCGGCGAAGAACCAAGTGGCTCTCACGACCTAAAACCGAACTCGACTATTACCCTGGGCCCTGGCCGCATACGGGCGGAAAAAACTGAACGGAATACCTAGTACTATTATTTATTCTGTGACGGAATGCAGATTTATCGCGCACACACCAAGCGAGCTGTAGACGCACGCCGCGCGCGGCCCGCCTCGCTTGAATAGCTCGCTTGGTGTGTACTTAACTCCAGATAGACTAGGAAACAATCTCTGAATTTTGATTGCCACTATCTTACGGATCTGAAACGTGGTCTCTTCGATGGGCCTTATAAGAAGGCTCAAAGTCACCCAAAGAGCGATGGAGAGGGCTATGCTTGGAGTTTCCTTGTGTGATCGAATCAGGAATGATGAGATTCGCAGGCGAACCAGAGTCACCGACATAGCCCGAAGAATCGCCAAACTTAAGTGGCAATAGGCTGGGCACATTACGCGTAGAACCGACGGCCGTTGGGGCAGAAAGGCTCTTGAATGGCGGCCGCGCGCCGTAAGACGTAGTGTGGGCAGGCCCCCACGAGGTAGACCGACGATCTGGTGAAGGTGGCGGGAAGCCGCTGGTTGCGGGCAGCGCAGGACCGATCAATGTGGAGATCCTTGGGGGAGGCCTTTGTCCAGCAGTGGATGTCTTTCGGCTGAGATGATGATTATCTAAGACGTAAGTACTCGTCAAGACGAATCAAACGAGCCCAAATTCGATAGGATTGTGTTGTTTTATTACAGATTTTCTATGGCCACTTTCAGCTCCATCATCAGACCCTGGATACCATTTAGTTAGTACCAAAGTACTCGTCAAGACTAATCAAACGAGTCCAAACTAGATGGGATTGTGTCATTTTATTACGGACTTCCCATGGGTACCTTCCAGCTCCATCTTCAGACCCTGGATACCATCTACAGACAAAGTACTTATCGAGACGAATCATACGAGCCCAAGCACGATAGGGTTATGTCGTACGTATTATAACGGAGTTCCTATGACCACCTTCCAGCTCCATCATTAGATTAGCTCCATGTCATCATAATTTTACTCAATCGAAAACCGGGAAGTCTATCTTGCAAGATTTGATTACAGACAATGGGACAGGTAAAAAAAAAAGGTTGTAATAGAAAAAGTTATCGAATCTTATGGAGAACCAAATTCCTACTCTACATGCCCTAACTTAACACTCTCTTGCTTTCATCATAGCGTATAGATTGCAAAGCGAAGTGGCAACAGCGCATAACAAAACCAACCAATCATGTCAAAAGGTGACCTCTGATTGGTCCATTTGAATCAGATCAACAATGGATGGTGCGGATTTGTATAAATAATGCAATGAATAGTTCCTATTTTTGTCGCTAGAGGGTCAGCAATTGTTGATCAAATTGGAGCCACATTTGTATGCCAAATTATACATTAGATCAACAAAAACTATTTTGATCAACAATTGCTAACTGATCAACAATTAACTGATCCTACAGCCCGTCTGATCAACATTTGCCGTGTGGGTATATCTATATATTTTCAATTTCAAGGCAAATTGAAAAAACTACTTATATGCGACCAACCAATATTTATGTATAAATAGGTACTAAATTACATTTTACATTACATTACATTTTATTTTCAGATCAATTCATACATTTTTCAAAATGCCCCGAAAGAACATTTATGGGACTAATAAACATGTTTTCCATATCTGGGTTCGGTCGCCAAAAAATGTACAGTTACATTCATGACATCGTAACAAACGTTACATATGTGACTCCTTGTTACATTCATGATCAACAAAAGCCATTCAATCGGTCATGACTGTAACGTTACATTTCGTTACATAATGTTATGTTCATGACAGAAAAAAGCTGACGACATAGCCTCAACTCAAAATATCTCTGTAATGCGAACAAATACAGACAGAGAAGTACTTTCATTGTTTTATGCGATATCAAAGCTTTATTAACCTTTATTAATAAGTTCGAAAGAATGACCAATACTACCAAATAATTCAAATAAAAAAAAAACACAATTTTGGCGACAAATTCTTGCGTCGACACACTTTTGTACTTTTCACTCAAACAAACATGGCCGTTTTTGTTTTCTGAATGTTGGCATCTTGTTCAATAGTGTTGCCAATAAATAAAAGGCAAAAGCAGCCAAATTGTCTATTGAGTATTGCAAGAATAGGTGTTAAATTCGTTATATTCATGACGTTACACACGCAATAAAAAATTGGACACGTTTTCGAAGTTGAATAATTTTATTATGGTTAATGATAAAACAATTATTCTTTTGTAAACACGTTGAAAAAGTAACTCTGAACCCAAATCCAAATCACAAACGCAATATAGCAGAAAACTTTCATAATAGTGTCACAGGTTTTCGATAATAGTGTAGTAGTTGGACAAACTGTTTTTGTATGGGGGCCTCTCTCAAAAAAGTGGCACCGCTTCAAAAAATTTTCACATTTTCAAAAAAGTTTGAGAGTCGCTCATTTTTTTATAAAAATAAATTGAATTCCCCCATCTAAAAACAATTATGTAAAAGGGAACGCAATATTTAAATGATTCTGCCTATGAGAGCTTGCAGAAAAAAGAAGTCCACAGGTGAAAGAGATTTAGGACAGGTTAACGGAGAACGAGCACAGGTTAGTGAGATTTTGAATATAATATATTGATTATTAAAGTAAGTAAATATTGAAAAATAAATAATAAGGGATAACAAGTATGATAAATGTATGTTTTTATCTACCTATATCAAGTCAAAAAGTTTAAAGGGTTGAGATATTTATAAAACAGCATTGAAATATCAAATATCGAACATTTCTTTAAGGAAATGAAAAGATTACTGATTCTACGATCAGGCTTATATAAGAAAGACGGAGAATGGTCCTGGAATTCGCAAATTATGCTTCCTGCAGATCTCAAAGTCTCTGCCTCGCAATCTTCACCTACTTAATACGGATTAAAGGGCCATTGACGAAACAAGACTTCAAAGTGTTCGCAAGAGATTTTTCTATTAGGCAGAGCCAATTGATGAAGCTGGAGACTGCGGCCGGTAGAACTGTGACATTTAAGTCTGACCTACTGCAAGAAATTGAGGAACTCTATGGACAACTGTACACAATGAAAAGGATACCTGTCAGCCAAGCTGCAAACTGAAGGTAGGCTAATCCGGCACTGTACAGAAGACATCCCGGACGTCAGTCTGTATGAGATTAGGATGGTTCTCAAACAGTTAAAAAACTACAAGGCGCCGGGTGACGACGGATTAGGTGCTGAGCTTATGAAGGCTAGTGGTACACCGGTCCTAAAAGCCCTCCAAAAACCATTTAATTTCGTCATCCTCGAAGGAACAACGCCGCAAGCTCAGTCAGTCCAGGACCAGAACTCCAGACCAATCCAGCTGCAGCGGAGTGTGAGACAAGGAGACGTAGTTTCTTCGAAACGAAACGTTCACCACTACATTCGAGGATGTCTTTAAGCTATTGGACTAGGAAAGACACCGCGATATCAAAGTCATGTCTAAGACCTTCGAGGACCACGGCACACACAATGCTTAACGACCTTAGCCAGTGAGTCAGAAGATGTACATGAAGAAGCAATGTCGAATGCCAATGTAGTACCCATTCCAATAACAGTTGTCTCTCGAAGTTGTAGAGCATTACGTCTACCTAGAGAAAACAGTTCAGGTAGTAGATTCAACTTCGAGAAAGAGGTCAATCGTTGACCCCAACTAGGTTGGGCAGCATACGAAAAATTGCGCAATATCTTTTTTTCCCAAGTACCTCAGTGTCTCAAGTCAAAATTCGTGTTGACAGTGATGATCTACGGACCCGAGTCGTGGTCGCACGATAAACCTCATAAAGAGGCTTTTGAGGCACTTAGAGAGCAATAGAGATGGTTATGCTTAGAGTTTCCCTGCGTGATCGTATCAGGAACGATAAGGCCCGCAGACAAACCAAAGTCCCTAAATTATCCCGAAGAATCGCGAAACTTAAATGGCAGTAAGCGGGGCACATTGCATGTAGAACTGGGGGCCGTTGAGGAAAAACGGTTTGCTGGAAGGCGTAGCGTGGCCGTGGGCGGGCAGGCTCCCCACAAGGTGGACGGACGATCTGTTGAGGGTCGCGGGAAGCCGCTGGATGCGGGTAGCGCAGGACCAATCGTCGTGGAGATCTTTGGGGGAGCCCTTTGTCCAGCAGTGGACGTCTTTTGGCTGAAATTATAATAAAGGATGAAACGCACGTTCTGAAAACCCTACTATTTATAAGAAACTTCTTTAACCTGTATATTTCCTCTTTCACCTGGCAAAACCTGGCAGGTTAAATAGGCACTGGTTAGTGAGAATATGACGAAAAAAAATTAATATAAATTAACCCTTTGCTGCACGGAGCAATGAATTACACATATTACAATAGATTACTTAACCAATAATTTAATACCAATTTCATACTTAAATATTAAAAGGAACAAGAAAAATATTCACAGGAAAAAGAGAACATACCTGTTACAAAATCCAGATTTGAGTGAATCGTCGTAGATTTCTCAAATTCTTGGCAACACAGGACGCAGGTGTCTTTTTAGACGTTTAGCCAGTGAACGACTGGTTAAGGTAAGGTAAGAAGGAGGGGTGTCGGCTTGATAGTGTTGGTGCTACGAGTGCGAATGTAAGTAAGCAGGTTGGTGAAAAAAAAAACGCCGGACAAAGTTTAACCATTCATAACTTTTCAAAAAGAAGATTATTTAAGATAAATATTACTGTACATCGGTGTTCATTTCACTATCTATAATGCCATAAATAACTAAAATTGTACAGAAACGTTCAAGTTTATCGACATAATTATGCTCAAAACTAACTGTATGGCGTTTGGACACGACAGGTTAAAGTGAAACTGATGTTACAAACTTTCGTAACACAAGATCTGCAAATTCATTTTACATGAGAATAGCTGGCCTTCACGCAATGTGTCTCTTTACGTAATATCTAAGCGCACGGGAGTGCGCAGGCCAAGTTCCAGCAACAAGCCGCGCGCATGCCGTGCACTATTTACACGAACCGTTTCGACCCACTTTTGACCCCCCTGTAGCTCAGTGCCTATTGCAAGTACAGAGATAAAATTGTACCTACGTAATTATATCGAGGGGTGAAAGACTAATGGCGTTAAGCGACACCATGGGCGATATTGAGTTGTGTGTATATTTGGAATCAGCGAATTTTTCTGTCTTTTGAGCCCGGTTTCATGCAGATCAGAACATTTTTTTGTCGCTTAATGCAAATAGATTTGGACTCTGTTTTCTATTGCGCTACTGACTCAAACGACACAAAAAAAGATAATTTAAAAAATATATAAAACCGCCTTCAAGGTCCCTAACCTACACTAAAAAGTTACAAATAAAATATAAATCTAGCTGAAAGCATAGCAATTTAATATGGCTATTAATATTCCTTATCTATATAAATTGTAACATCATATAAACATGTGTAGACATTGTTATACTCTTTACCTTGGAGTCGGTGCCAGTTGAGGCTAGCTGTTTAATCGGAACCACATCTGATCTCAAAAGTTCAGATCGTTGAATATAAAAAATTTAAAGAACGCGGTCAGAGTACTAGTTACTGAGCCCACTCACTATAGATGACTGCTAGCAGTAGAAGTATTTTGGTCGAAATGATGGTGATTAGCTGGCACCGACTCCAAGATAAAGTGTATAACAATGTCTACACATGTTTATATGATGTTACAATTTATATAGATAAGGAATATTAATAGCCATAGTAAATTGCTATGCTTTCAGCTAGATTTATATTTTATTTGTAACTTTTTAGTGTAGGTTAGGGACCTTGAAGGCGGTTTTATATATTTTTTAAATTATCTTTTTATTTTACCCTTTTTAGTGGAAATTTACCATGACAAGTTAGGTACTCACAAAACTTTAATTTGTTTTGTTTAGTACATAATTAAATGCAGATTTTCTCACTATGTTTCCTTGACAGTATTACGTTTGATTTTTATATTCTAAATCATTGCTATACTTGATTGGACTTTAACCTAAGTTTTCCGAATGGCGAACAACTGACCAAACCACTACGATACCGACGACGCTCGCCCGTTTAGTCTACGGAAAAATTCTTAAGGTGGCCACAGACGGTCAGTTTTGCGCGTCAGTTCTGACTTAAAACCGCGGCGTCGCTCCAAAATTTGATCGTCTGTGCCGAATCGCCACGCCAGAGTTTTAACTGACGGCGCGCCACGGAAATTTTCCGGGGCTACCATAATCCAGCGCGGCGCTGGGCGGCGCGTCGCGCCAAACTGACCGTCTGTGTGGAATCGTCACTCCAATCTCGCCAGTTCGCTCGCAGCAGCCGCTCGAGCATGTCGTTCGTTATATGAGTCATTTTCAAAATAGATGACCGCTACACAAAAAAAAACACAGCGGAAACAGTCTTTCGTTACACAAGTTACACAAAAGAATTTCTAAAGGTGAGTTCATATTAACGTTTTTAAGTAAGGAAAAGCGTTTTATTAAGTAACAAATTAAATTTTTAAAGAACAATTCTTCATTTTATCTAGGTCAGGTAAACAAATAATGCAAATTAAAAATATATTCTGATATACACTGAAAAAATACTTGTTTTTGCAGTGAAATACAGCTTTATTTTCTGTGTAACGTTACACAAAGGACTGTGTCACGCAAAGTAACGTTATACAAAGGATTGTGTCACGCAAATGTGTTACACAGAAGAACAAAAAAAACCTTGCGACATCAACATAACTTCAAAAAAGTTGCAGTAAAATCTTATTAGATTGGCTTAATTACATTATATTCTGTTACTATTAGACGAAACACAATATTCAACAAAGATTTTCTATTATAGTATAGTAACTTACCTTTGAAATTCGCGCTATACAAAGGAATATTTTTTGCGACAAATCTCCAGCAGCACACATTCATATACACCACAGTGAAAAAAGAAACATGGCCGCGCTGTCGTTTGTTAGGTTGGTAGACGTTGGTGTTGCCACTTCAAAATAAATTAAGAATGCGTTCAAATAAACTAAACTTTCGTGATATTGACGTTACACACTGGAGTAATAAAAAGTGACGAAAAGTGGACATGTGATTAAATTCGATTATTACCTTTATTTAATTGCTATTCTTATTTTCATATTCTTTTTATAATATTACAGTAAGTCAGATTATATACCCAGTACCTACATAATTATAACGATATTCGAACGGTTTAGTCATCAAAGGAATATGAACCTGGAAGAGTATCAGTGAGACATTTGAAATTTGTATGGAAGAGATAAATAGTTTTTTTTTTGTAATATTGTTTTATCTGTTATTTTAATAGATAAAAACTACAAAGTCATTGAAACACCTAACTAAAACATTAATAAGGCATCTTCTAATCCCACAAGCTATAAATTCGTCGTTATCAACCTGATATTGAGTGAGGACAAAACATTTTCGGAAAATGTACAACAATTTTGAAAATGACTCATATAGGTGGAAGTATTGTTTGTTTCTGAAATGGCGAGGCGACATCATCGACAGTCGTACCATCCTTGGACGTGCCGTAGTGGCACAATTTATTGAAAAATACAAGCAATGTGAATGCCTTTGGAAAGTAACCGACAAAAATTATAAAATTATAAAATAATATGTCATTTCGTCCATCCTTAAATAATTTCTCCAGTCACTCGGTTCTAGCGTTAATTCGTTCAATAAATTGATGTGAGACAGACAGTTGATCTCTTTTTTTAGCCATTTTTTCATCCATTTTCTTTCTTTTTTTACCCACGACGGACGGAACGGAACGGAGGCGGTATATGCGTTTGGGGTAAGAGGTTGTTTGTTTGTTTGTTTGTTTGTTTGTTACCTTCTATCTCGAAAACCAATGGACCGATTTAGTTCCGGTTTTTTGCATTAAAAAGGTATCACTTCAACTTAGGATCTTAGATATGTTTTATGTAGGTAGACCATCAGGGAGCGCTGCAGCAGCCAGATAAGTTGGTACCACAGGAGTTATCAAAAACTACCGAATCGATTTCGATGCAGTTTTTTGCATTCAAATAGCTTCATATTGGAGCTGGTTGTTAGACATGTTTTGGGGCGGTAGACCACCAGGGAGCCCTGCAGCAGCCAGATAAGTTGGTACTACAGGAGTTCTCAAAGAGTACTTAATCGATTTAGATGCGGTTTTTGCATTCAAAAGGCTTCATCTTGGAGCAGGTTCTTAGATACGTTTTATGGAGGTAGACCACCAGGGAGCCCTGCAGCAGCCAGATAAGTTGGTTCTACAGGAGTTCTCAAAAAGTACTGAATCTATTTCGATGCGGTTTTTTGCATTCAAAAGGCTTCATTTTGGAACTGGTTGTTGGACATGTTTTGAGGCGGTAGACCACCCACCAGGGAGCCTTGCAGCAGCCAGATAAGTTCGTACTACAGGAGTTCTCAAAAAGTACTGAATCGATTTCGATGCGGTTTTTTGCATTCAAAAGGCTTCATCTTGGAGCAGGTTCTTAGATACGTTTTATGGAGGTAGAACACCAGGGAGCCCTGCAGTAGCCAGATAAGTTGGCATTACAGGAGTTTTCAAAACTACTGAACCGGTATCTTTACAGATCAGGTTCTTGGACATGTTTTATGGCGCATGGCGGTAGACTATAAAGAAATACTGCAACAGCGAGGATAGGTGGCCGATAACCGCTGATAACTAACAAAAGTAACGTACTCTCCAAAAAGTTTAAAATAAAAACAAAATTTAAAAATTTAAAAAACCCACGCCGGATGTTAAAACATATTCAAATAAAAAACAAAATTGAAAATTTTAAAAAACCCACGCCGTATGTTAAAATATATTAGAATAAAAAGGTTTAAATAACATTTTTGGAAATCCCCCGACCAGAGTCAAATAAGATAAGAAATATCAAATAAAGAAATCTATAAAAAGAGTGATTTCTCACGAAATCCGCCACACAAACAACTAATTATGACCTTTCTTAGTCCTTACGTATACGTATCTACTTACCTTTTGGTTTCTCGTAGAAATAGACACAGCAATAATATTGATTAATTTAGGTACTATACATACTCATCTATCTAATAATATAATACAAATCCAATAAAACACGTCGGGGGCTGCCATCATCGCTCTCTTTGTTAGAAATTTCGGTTAAAATATTGTAACTACTAATTTATATTACTTAAAAACTAAATATAATGTAGATTCTGAATAAGTAAAACTCACGGTATGATAAGATTTATTAATGTCAGAGCAGTGAATGGCAGACCCCGACGTGTTTTATTGGATTTGTATTATATTATTAGATAGATGAGTGTGTATAGTACCTAAATTTATCAATATTATTGCTGTGTCTATTTCTACGAGAAACCAAAAGGTAAGTAGATACGTATACGTAAGGACTAAGAAAGGTCATAATTAGTTGTTTGTGTGGCGGATTTCGTGAGAAATCACTCTTTTTATAGATTTCTTTATTTGATATTTCTTATCTTATTTGACTCTGGTCGGGGGATTTCCAAAAATGTTATTTAAACCTTTTTATTCTAATATATTTTAACATACGGCGTGGGTTTTTTAAAATTTTCAATTTTGTTTTTTATTTGAATATGTTTTAACATCCGGCGTGGGTTTTTTAAATTTTTAAATTTTGTTTTTATTTTAGTGAGTATATGGCAACAAACCGTAGCCGCAGTAATAAATAATACTTCTTCTTCGGAATCTGAATCCATTTTTTTTTCGATTTGACTATTATGCGTGCGCATCATAGCTCGTCCGAACGAAAACTGAAGAGCCGGTTTTACGCCAGTCTGTGGGGAATTCCAGTTGGCCTAAAACCAGACGTAAAACTATGGAGCGACGCCACAGTTTTATGTCTCGACTGACGCGAAAAACTGACCGTCTGTGCCCAGCTTTAAGTTGTTATCTTCACTTGGGGTTTTCAAATCTTTAATCTATGACTAGTTTACAGAATATATGAACCAAAATCGCATATTTCTTGTTATTTAAATTATAACAAAAGCAACGCAATGAGTGTGCTGTTGTTTATTGAAGAGTTTTCGTTTTAATCATGAAGGAAGAAAAGAATTTACGCGGTTATTAAGCAACACTTCTGATAGTATACTGCTTAGTTGACGGATCAGGGATCGCAGTTGTTGCTATTGATTACCCCGGTAATAAGGTATGAAGGACGCCGCCTTGTGGTTCCCGGCGACTTACTTACCAAAAAAAATTGCGCCTCGCTAGCGTAAGGGTTGTGGGTTGTGATAATAAACAACCTAACATCCATCCATCCGTCCACTGCGCGTTTGCTTGCTTGCTTATATTTAAATAAAATAGACGAATGTATAGTTCCCGGCGCGTAACCTACAACCACTGTGAACCCCATTTCAATTGCCAAGCAGTGATGGAAACAAACAGCCTTAAACAGTCCCGCTGCTGGACTAAGGTTCCTTCAGGAGGCTTTTGGAAAAATCTTTACAGTTAGAAGGCGGGTTGTTGTTAGTTGTCCATTCTCACAGTAAGACACCCACCAGAAGAGTTTGGTTGATGCTTATTTAAGTGGCTATAAATAATAACGAATTAAATAAACAATTCAATACAAATATACACAATAAATAATACTAAAGTTAAAAAAAGCTAAATAACACACTTGATTTTATTATGTTACACTCTAACTTTTGTATCGAATGGTAGAAGCTTTCAGGTTTCCCACCAAATTATGAGAAAAAAAGAACTCTACATTACTGGCACGGTTTTGACTGTATTTTTATTTGTCTGTCCCCATGCCTCTCTAGGTAGTTCGCTGCTCTCTAGGAAATAAATGATATACATATTATATGCATGGAAAAGCAAAAAGACAAAATACTAAATGCCCAAAGAAGTAAGCAATTCCTAATATTATAGCAAGTTGCAAGTTGATCACCATTGTATATGAGAAGTTCGATAAATAAGTCCAGTAGCCATGTGATAAAATGTACGAAAATAATCGATAAATATACGTTACGCTTCATACCACATCACATCACTATTTTCAAATTCAGTAACCACCACCGACCCGCCCGAAACGTCCAACCATGGCAGCGCGACACGCCCGTAACGTCCCGGCCGGCGCAAGCGCAAGTTTTTGCGAAATCGAGCGGCGGCCCGGCGCAGAAAAATCATCATAGTTTAAAAACTACAAGGCTATTCTTCTTTAAAAAAATACAGTCGATAGCTATGGACATGGGCAACATATATGCGCAGTATTAAAGATTTGAACTGTTATTTGAACACTTTAAAAAAATAATTACGGCATAACCTAACCTAACCTAAAAAAAAAAAGGCCTATTTTTAGAACGGATTTTTTCGCGTACTCACTTGAATCATGTCGGAATCCTCCAAAACACTCATTACTTAACACTTCACGATTATTTTGATATAAAACACACACAGAAATACAAAAAACTCATTAATATTTCCACAAGATACGACAGAGTTCCGATTGTAAACAGATGACGTCAGTTTTGACTTCGAAGAAAAAATACTCATCGAAAAAAAAATTACACCTGCCACCTATCATTTCCTTCGTAAACTATTTGAGAAGCTTTCCATAGAGGTGTCATAGCAAACAGTTTGGTATTTCATGCACAGATGGCACTTAAACACACAGATGTAGTCGCGGGGACCCGAGTCCCCGACGCGTACTCCACTTTTTTGACCGCGGGGACCCGAGTCCCCGTGACGCTCCAATGGTTAACTAGCTGTCTGCCCGCGGCTCCGCCCGCATTGTGTTCCAACTTTTCCGTAGTAATTTTGAACTATCCCACGGGAACTCTTTAATTTTCGCGATTTAAAGTATCCAAGATATTGACCAGGGATGTAAAGAACCACCATGTAAAATTTCATTTGAATCGGTCCTTTATTTTCGGTTTCCTTACAAACAGACAAAGAGATAGAGCAACAAAAAAATATATCTGGATATGTTCTATTTCACTTCTTACATCTTCCTGTCTCGAATTTCATCTTTTTTTTCTATTTACAGACATTTGATCTCTACAATTTAATTATATAGAGATAGCTGTCTGGCCGCGGCTACGCCCGCGTTGTTTTTCGACTTCTCCGGAGTAATGTTAAACTATTATTACACGGGAACTCTTTAATTTTCTGCGTTTAAAAGTATCCAAGATGTTTGACCGGGGATACACCATGCAAAATTGTATTTAAATAGGTCTTACAGTTTCGTAGGTAAGCCCGTACAATGTGCTGAGCCGTATGAGTTACCGTAGTTTTTATTTTCCGGGATTAAAAGTATTTAAGATGTTGACTGGGAATATAAGGTACCGCCATGCGAAATTTCATTCAAATCGGTCCAACAGTTTCGGAGATTAGCCCGTACACACAGGCAAAAAAAAACTGGATTAGTTCTATATCACTTTATACATCCCTCTGACTCGGTGTCTAGCATTTTTTCTCTATCTAGAGATTTTCAACCTCTGCGGTTTTATTTTACAATAATGTTAATTAGATAATTTAATGTGTAACTATAATAAAATTTCTTTTGAATGTTGTCAGGTTCGTTGTTTGATTTTTGTTTATTTACATTGGATTTGATGCAGGTTGTGTGGCGGCTTTGTTAATAACTCATATTTTTTATGTCCCCACCGAGGGGCTCGAGCTTACCCTGATATAAGGGTGAATAGGCCTTAGGCGACCACGCTGGCTCAGTGCGGGTTAGTCAACCTCACACACAACCTATGAATTACTTCGCAGGTGTGTGCAGGTTTCCTCGTGATGTTTCCTCGTGATGTTTCCTCGTGATGTTTCCTTCACCGTAAGAGCGTTGGATAAATGGGTACGTATGAATTAAAAATTAAAAACACATTGGTGCGTGCCGAGGTTTGAACCAGTGAACTTCTGCATGAAAGTCAACGGGCCTAGCCACTTGGCCAACGACGCTCTCGGGTGACGGCTTAGCAATCACTGAAAGGGCACACTCGGTCAACGGTCTTCAGCACTTTCCCAAAAGTCTCTCGGAAAATAATACATAAATCGAAATTCCCGTAAAAAATATCATTTCAGTCGAACAGCTTGTATGGAAAACTATATTTATCGTTTCTGAGAAAGAAAAGTTTTAAAAAATTTGACCAGGGCGCCTAAAAGCGCGGTTATTGAAAAATTGTAGCGCGCACCACTTTCGCAATAGGGCGATTTGCAGATGATTGCCGATATTGATTAATTAATAGCGTAAAATATCCGATTGTAAAAGAAAAAGCTGTAGTTATATTATTTAAAAACAAATATAATGATATGGTGTTTCACCTGTCATTTGAATGTTAAGAGAACCTTTATCAAAATCATTTTACGTAAAATCCGAATCGCCTCGCATTGTTCATATAATCTAGTTTATGAAACTTTTCATCTTTACCTAAATTTTCATTTACACGCTGTGTAATATCTTATATATAAAATTCTCGTGTCACAGTGTTCGATTCCATACTCCTCCGAAACGGCTAGACCGATTCTCATGAAATTTTGTGAGCGTATTCAGTAGGTCTGAGAATCGGCCAACATCTAATTTTCATCCCCAAAAAAAAAAAAAAAAAGGATCGCGGGCGTAGCCGTTGGCGGACAGCTAGTATACATATATAATTTATAATTAACATTTTCAACCAACACGATCATCAAAAAAAAGATCGAAGAACTAATTTTGTAGTTTAGAATGTTAGTGAAGAAGCCTCGTAAAACGCCATCTATTGATTTTTTTGAGAATTAAATTCTGCAGCCAACGTGTTTATTGAAGTAATATTACTGAATTTGTTACCTTTAAAATCCCAAAAAAATTGTTTCTCTATTTTTTATACCTAAAAACCCCCATATAGCAAATTTCATTGAAATAGGATACGTCGTGTTTGAGAAATTAGAAACTTTTACTTATTGAACCATTTTCCCGTAGGAATGAGATATTTTCCCGCGGTAAAAACTATCTAAGATGTTGACCAGGGATATAAGGTTCCACCATGCAAAATTTCATTCTAATCGGTCCAACAGTTTCGGAGATTAGCCTGTACAAACAGACAAACAGACAAACAGATAAACAGATAAACAGACAAACGGACAAACAGAGAAACAAAAAAATCTAAAAAAATATGGATACGTTCTATATCACTTCTTACATCCCCCTGACTCGGTTTTTAGCATTTTTTTTCTATGTACAGATTTTCGACCTCTACTGTTTTATTATATAGATAGATGTCGCATGCAACACCTATTTGATTGAACTCTTATGGCTTGTTTACACGTATTAAGTTGTTAAGTAGTTAACTAAATTTTAAGTTAAAATTAACTTAATTTTAAGTAACCGATCGTTTACACGCTTGTCTAACTTATGCGCTCTTTAGTTCACTGTACTACTTAAGTACTTCACTAAATTGTTGAGTTCACACGTAACTAAATGACAGTTTAGTAGAAAGCCACGCCTACCGGGGAATGCAAGCGGTGCGGGAGGCGCGGCTACTTAATCAAAAATAGACTAGATTCTATTTCACTTGTTCACTTAACCACTAAATCGTTTACTTACCACTTGCGACTAAAGAGCTCTTAAGTGGTTGTTTACACGCAAGAATTAAGTTAAAATCAAGTTAAAATTTAGTTAATTACTTCGTCACTTAATACGTGTAAACCAGCCATTATGTAAGGTATGTAAAACTGAAGAATTGAATGAAACTTGCGAGCTTATAGTTTATATAGAAAAATGTTATTTACTGATTTCACCGTCCATACAAAATCTGCCAATATTTGCTTACGCTTCACATAAAGACAGCGGAGCGATGCGCGTGCTATAATATGTATATTTATTCTTGCTTGCGAGGATGAACAACAAATGAACTTTATAATGTTTGTTCGCGACGAAACACAGAATGTATCCGAACACGGACATCGCATTAAAACCGACCGATTGAACACCGTAAATGTATCCGAACGTCGCAACCGCTGATTGTTGGCAACCCATCGATCACGCTATTGGTAGAAACGTCAAGAAAGTTCGATAACAGCCAATCGTTCGAGACGTCAAGCAAAACTCTCCGGAAGCTAGAGAGAGACCGACAGACTATGTGACAAGGAACGACATATGAACATGAATGGCGAACTTTCCGGAAATAGAGACCGACCGACTATGAGCGACGTACGCCGTGAATAGCGAACTTTCCGGAAGTAGATGAGATGACTGTGTGAAAGGGATCGATATATCGTCCAGAGCTGTCATCAGACTTCGAGAATGAATGGCGGTCTGGAAGTTTCCGCGGGAATTAGTATTTAAACCGGCCGCATCCCGAACCAAAAGTCAGTTCAGTCAGTTCCAAAAGTCAGTTCAGTCAGTTCAGCCGAGCTAATCGGAGCGATCGAAACTGAAGAGAAGAAACAACCGACTACAATAATTAACCGCGAGTATAGTGCAGTAGTGTTAGTGATAATAGTGAGCCGTGTGAAATCGAATACCCACCGTTTTGAAAGTGCCGCGTTATTCTAACCTGTCACCGTAGTGCTGTACCCATATTGTAGTAATTTCTTATCGACCGTAGTGTTGTTCCACCGTTATCGAATCAATTATAACAGTCCACTTTTTGTACCGTTTTTTACCGAATAAATTATACTGTCTGCTTCGAGAACCAACCGTTTTATTATTTCGTGTACACATTGGGTAGTCCGGGGGTTTGTGCCAAGCACCCACTATCCAGTACATAGTGGTCCTTCGAGCCGGATTTGAATCAGTGACAGTATCCAGTACATAGTGGTCCTTCGAGCCGGATCTCGACGGACAGTGAACCGTTTATATAAAAGTGAATAAGTGACTGTTACCAAGCGTACGTAAAGTGAACTATTGACATTCCGCGTAGTGTTGCCAGAGTGTACAGACAAAATTAACCGATTGACTGTAAATAAACTCTGAACAATTAGTGCAACCGCGTACTAGTGTAACCGTGTCAATAGTGTACCGTGAAACCGTGTCGAAAATGCCGATTACAAGGTCGAAAACGGGGAGAGATCACCAGGAGATAATCCAAGACCTGGATTACCTGACGCAACAGAGCACCGACGACATGCCGACGGGTGGAGTGGCTTTAACCGACCAGCCGCTCCCAGGGCCAGCACACCGGACCCCGGCACAAGAAGAGGACCGTGGAGAAGTAATGTCCCGAGGATCCGGAGCAAGTAAGGCATCGCAACGAGAGAAGCGCCTCGCAGCAACTATGGAGAAGCTTGCGAGAATCAAGCTGGAGAATGCGAGAAAGATGGCCGAAGATAACAAGCGGATCGCCGAAGATAACAAGCGAATTGCGGAAGCCGAAATAGAACTGGCCCAAGCCGAACTTCGTCGCATAGAAACCGAAGACGACGATGACGAAGACGAAGAAGCCGCATCCGTCCGCGAGCAACCGAGGACTCGACAGTGGGTTGACGCGCATTCGCGCGTCCAGCCATGCGACTCCATGGAAGACATGTATGAAGAATACCGAACAACCGTGGATCGCAACACCGCTGATGCTCAGCCGTATGCCGCTCAGCCGAAGACCGTCCAGCCTCGACCGAAAACCGAAAAACCGAGGATGAGAAAACCGATGGACGAAGACCGCGTTGGCTTGACTGAACTTGCCGAAGCCATCGCCCTCGCAGCACGCTCCGCTCAACCGCCTGCAGTTCCACTATACCTGGCGGAACTGCCCTTCTTCAACGGGGCATATCAAGACTGGCTCGCCTACCGTGCTGCCTACTATGAAACCGAGGGACACTTCACCGAAATCGAGAATATCGCAAGACTGCGCCGATCCCTGAAAGGTAGAGCACATGAAGCCGTGAACCGTCTGCTCATCGCTAATGGAAAACCGGGGGAAATTATGAAGATCCTTGAAACCAGATTCGGGAGACCGGATGCAATCGCCCTCGCCGAGTTAGAAGCTCTTCGGGATCTACCGAGCCTCACCAATGCTCCGCAAGACGTGTGCCTGTTCTCATGTAAGGTACAGAACAGCGTGGCTACTTTTCAAGTCCTGAAGCGCCACCACTACCTATATAACACCGAGGTGCTGAGGACGTTGGTGGAGAAACTCACCGCGCCGCTGCGCTCCAAGTGGTACGACTATGAAGAGGATCAACCGGAAGATGTACCAGACCTCGTCAAGTTCTGCCAGTTCATCGAAAAGGAAGCCAGCAAGTGTGGGAAATATGCGCCATTGGAGAAGATAAGCTCCAGCGATTCCCCAAAATATGGCAGCAAACCGTTATTCAACCGATCGAGCAACCGAGAACATCACCGTACGTTCAACATAATCGAAAAAAGAGTTGAACCGAAAGAAGAAAGAAGACAGGAAAGGCAGCACACCGATACCGACCGTCATTGTGAGGAAAAGAAGAAACCGAAATTGTACCGAGCTGTCAAAAGCAAGCTGCATCAAGATCGCCGCCCTGTCAAGAAATGCATCCTGTGCGAAGAAACCGGCCATGAAGAAAAGGAATGCAAGGAGTTCAAGACTGCCGATTCCGACAACCGATGGAAGATGGCCAAGAAGTTTAACTTGTGCTTTCGCTGCCTTAAGAAGAGGATGCCAGGGCACCGATGCAAGTACCGACCATGCGCCGCTAACGACTGCAAAGGTTCCCACCATCCTCTGCTCCACTACCAGAGGAAACAGAAAGAAACCGAAGAACGAGTGGCAACCGCATCATCAGAGAAGCAGTATGCATTCCTGAAGATACTTCCCGTCAAGATCTCAGGACCACGAGGCTCCGTAAGCACCTTCGCGCTGCTGGATGATGGATCGACCGTAACCCTCATCGACTCGAAGATCGCACAGAAGATCGGATGCCAAGGACAGAGGGATCCACTCGACATCGAAGCCGTTGCTGGGGTGAAGCTTAACACCGAGAACTCAAGAAGAGTCACCCTGAAAATCGAAGGCCTGGGAGGAGCATTCCAGATGAAGGCAAGAACCATCGATGAACTGAAGCTGTCACCGCAAACCGTTAAAGCCGAAGACCTGGAACATTGCGACCACCTGAAAGGGATCACCGAGAAACTCCAGTATGAAGATGGAAAACCGACCATCCTGATTGGACAGGACAACTGGCAGTTCCTGGTCACCAGTATCGTCAAGAGTGGAGCAGTTGACCAACCCGTAGCATCGTTCACCGTACTGGGTTGGGTGCTCCATGGCGTGAACAACCGAAGCGCAGGACGTCGAGTCAACTACTGCTACGGACTCCATCCACCGGCAGTTAACCGTGAAACCGTTTCGACGCCACAAATGCGAGTGCACCGACCGCAACGGACCTCATCCCGCACTGCATTACCGGCGGGAGAGTCCACCGAGAACTGGAGAACCGAACACCGTCCCCATGCCTTTAGCTCGCCGTCTCCAGCTCACCGTATGAACCGTCTTTAACCGCGACACCGCACCTCATCTCGCACTGCATCACCGGCGGGAGGGTCCACCGACAACAGAACCGAGCACAGTCACCGTGTATCGCCAGCTCACCGTGTAACACCGCAATACCGAACCGTATCCCGTACTGCAACACCGGCGGGAGTCGTACCGCAAAGCAACCGACAATACAACCGATAGCTGAAGAACTGCTCGTCGCTTCACCGGAGTTGATGCGCCGCCAATGACGACGGCGCACGGCGGGAGTATGTTCGCGACGAAACACAGAATGTATCCGAACACGGACATCGCATTAAAACCGACCGATTGAACACCGTAAATGTATCCGAACGTCGCAACCGCTGATTGTTGGCAACCCATCGATCACGCTATTGGTAGAAACGTCAAGAAAGTTCGATAACAGCCAATCGTTCGAGACGTCAAGCAAAACTCTCCGGAAGCTAGAGAGAGACCGACAGACTATGTGACAAGGAACGACATATGAACATGAATGGCGAACTTTCCGGAAATAGAGACCGACCGACTATGAGCGACGTACGCCGTGAATAGCGAACTTTCCGGAAGTAGATGAGATGACTGTGTGAAAGGGATCGATATATCGTCCAGAGCTGTCATCAGACTTCGAGAATGAATGGCGGTCTGGAAGTTTCCGCGGGAATTAGTATTTAAACCGGCCGCATCCCGAACCAAAAGTCAGTTCAGTCAGTTCCAAAAGTCAGTTCAGTCAGTTCAGCCGAGCTAATCGGAGCGATCGAAACTGAAGAGAAGAAACAACCGACTACAATAATTAACCGCGAGTATAGTGCAGTAGTGTTAGTGATAATAGTGAGCCGTGTGAAATCGAATACCCACCGTTTTGAAAGTGCCGCGTTATTCTAACCTGTCACCGTAGTGCTGTACCCATATTGTAGTAATTTCTTATCGACCGTAGTGTTGTTCCACCGTTATCGAATCAATTATAACAGTCCACTTTTTGTACCGTTTTTTACCGAATAAATTATACTGTCTGCTTCGAGAACCAACCGTTTTATTATTTCGTGTACACATTGGGTAGTCCGGGGGTTTGTGCCAAGCACCCACTATCCAGTACAATGTTTATCAACAAATTCAAGAATGTATTTTTGTGAAGATAATTTCGATGTAAGTACCTAATTAACGAAATGTAATTTAACGAATGTATAAATATAACAAAGGGATGAAATAAATAAATGTATTTTGCTTCATTATTGTAAATATTGTTTTAGGTTAGGTGATTTTAGTTGTTTATTGTCGACAATAAGCACCTTTGTTTGTTTCTTTTAGGTTACCAAATGTTATGCTCTATTATACTGAGTATTATGGGAAAAGTATCACAAGAAGACAGATAAAATGGACATGCAGCAGTGCAGAACGACCAAACGTTAAAAAAACAAAGAGTGTCTTTAAGTGAATATAAATACCTACTTTGTACTACTAAACTAAACTAACAAATTTATGGAGTATTTGGAAAAACCAGAAGAAAGTTGTCCACATCTCGAAGATATTCCCCATACAAGCTCAGGTATGTTTTAATAATAAACAACACAAATTAAAGAACAATAAATTCACAGTTTTGACTATGAAGCTAATTACTCTCATTTATTTTGCAGATTTTCAAACAGTCAAATGGAAAGTAGATAAGCTTATAGCAAATCGACCAAAATGAAAACAGTAAGCCAGGTATTGTCACCCTAGAAACCATCAGTAACATCGAGTTCCCCATTTAAAGCCAAGACCAAATACAACATTAGGTAGGTACCACAAAATTACAAATAAAAAATTGATTGAGGAAGAGCACTCAGATAGTGATATTTCTCTTTAAATACCATGCTATGCATAATAATAAGATATTATT
This sequence comes from Teleiodes luculella, assembly GCA_948473455.1. Lineage (NCBI taxonomy): Eukaryota > Metazoa > Arthropoda > Insecta > Lepidoptera > Gelechiidae > Teleiodes > Teleiodes luculella. The sequence goes on from OX419582.1 coordinate 11,031,590, forward strand.
ATATCATAGCATGTGCCCTAGTTAATTTGCAAGATTCTTTAATAAAACTAGAATGTAAGTAATTCCAAAAAAGATTTTTATTTATATAAACACTCATTTACACATAAGCACACTTCTTCATTTTGCTAATAGTAAAGGATATAAATTTGTTTTCTGAATTATAATCTAACTTATCACTATCACTACCTACATAGTATAAAACAAAGTCGCTTTTTCTGTCCCTATGTCCCTATGTCCCTCCCTTTGTACGCTTAAATCTTTAAAACTACGCAACGGATTTTGATGCGGTTTTTTTTAATAGATAGAGTGATTCAAGAGGAAGGTTTATATGTATAATACATGCATAATATGCTTAAGGATAACCCACAATAACCATTTTCCCGTGCGGAGCCGGGGCGGGTCGCTAGTAGTTAATAAAATCTTCAACATAATAATATGCTTGTTCTGTGCTTGCTATATTTGTTAAGTGTATTCACTTTTTTATTTTTGGGTTAATCTGGGTCAGATAAAGCTGCTTTATCTGGATAACTTGTAACTGCACCTCTCGTCTTCTTAAATATAAAATAAATAAAATCCCTTCGCAGGAATTCTACTCTATTTATATTTTATCTAATTGGCCTTTGTAATCGTCTAGGGTAGGATCCGTTCTACGCCTTGTGAGTAATATCCCATTTTCTTTTAGATATCACAGTGTTTCCGTTCTCATTGCCTCTATTGTAAACAGCGGGCTGAATTCTGTCTGATACCTGAACATCGTTATCCTAATAAGAACTACCAACGTCAGTTGTGAATAATATATTATGAAAGTTTATAAAATGGGTTGGGCAGGACTATCAACAAGAAAAAGCTATTCATCAGTCGCTAGACTGCAAACCGCTCCCTCATCTTCTAATCCTTTAATTCGGTAAGCGTGTGCCAATACACTTACTATAATATGTCTCTAAATGGACAAAATTCCCAGTAAGAGTGTGTGCCAATACACTTACCAGTCGCAACATCATCATCAACTGTAACTCAAACGCCTCTAGAATACTGTCGTATAGTCTCTCTAATGATACTGCTATTCATACAATATTCCTTTCACCGCACCGGGAATATCTGGTCTCGGAGGCTCAAATCCACTAAAACATACATAGATATATATTTTTTCAAGTGAAAGAAAAGGGCAGGCCGTAGCCCGCCCTTACGAAGATCTCTATCCCAAAGGACAATGCCATCTGATCTCCCGGTGCGACCGAGGTCGATTGGTGCGGATTGTGAGTCCGATTGTTGCAGGGCTTACATGGCGAACCAATACCTGTTCGTTGCGACCGCAGTCGACAAGCTACCGAGGTAGGCGCTCGCAAAATGGTTTGGAACCATACGTATCAGGGCTTACAATGGAGTACAAAGCCTGTACGTTATAAGATGACCGCAGTCAACGAGCTCCCACCACGGCAAACGCTTGTTACCTGTATAGGGAATATGATATAATTTGGGTATGTTTAAAGACCACACACGTCTAGCAATTATGGAAGCCAATCCAAGCTTTCCACCAAGGTGGGCCGCTAAGCGTTCGAGTAGGAGTTCATATAGAAATACAACCTCCTAGCTTCTTGAACGTCAGTCCATAAAGAGACGATAGCTGAATAAGCCGGCCTCTCTACCATACTGTAACGGCAACTGTATACGGGAACATCGTATAATAGATTCCGAAGAACCTAATGTTACTGCATGTTAAGATTAGCTACGCTATTCCAACATCGCGTTATCTCTCCACAGCCCTTCATTCTCAAAGCCTCTCCACAGACAATATGCCTTGGAGGAAGACTGGTGTACGTCTCCAATCCAGTATATAGGAATAACATGGAAATTGTACATCGTCTAAGCTTCATCACAAACTAATGAATCAGCCAACTTCACTTTCTCCATGCAGACCTAAATACTTTGATTAATTGGAAACCTACGATAGTCCAGAAACACCTCGTCTTCAAGCGTCAGACAAGATGAAGTCTCTATCCGGCGTCGGCGTGATTTACTAAAGTTTAGGGAAGTCTAAGCTTCCACCGCGGGCGACGATGTGTAAGAAGCGAGTCTATCTTTCGACCGACTTATACTCATCATGGTTGTAAGATAGGAATGACTTGCAAACACCCAAACTCTAGCAATCGTGCACTTTCTATAATTATATACTAATGTCTGCCAACACCTGGGTCAAGCTCCAAACACCCATAGAAACTTATCTACCACCTTCTAAGCGTTTAGGACGTCGACAATCGTACTGAGACCGTAATCCCGACGAAAGACGCAAATTTCGCAAACAACGCCTAGCACTCTGAAAATAGCAAATTTTCACATATTTTTGAGAGTTGAACTATTTCTAGCCCAATCCCAGAGCGTTTTCATACTTAACTTTTACTAAGTATTTTTCATGCTTTTCGACATCGGCCCTCGCTATGTGCTACTGACCGACGCTCTCACCACCATATATACGGACGACACGAAACGAAGGTGCGCGGCCAAAAATATAAAAACTTGCTCAAACTCATAATTTAGATAGTGTCGCTTATCCTGATTCCAAATCAGTAATCAGAATTGCGCTATCTATTTTAGTTTAGAAGTTATTAAGGAATCGGCTGATTTCATTACAAGAACGTATAAAGTACTTAGGAAATTTCAATTCAATACAGGAACGTATAAAGTAAAAAGGTAAATTTCCAAAAGGTTTTCTATTTCTTACATTCGACCTGTATTGAACATATTTGATTATAATAAGCCCTTTACAACTTAGTTCTATGTATTTGAGATTAATTATTCGATTTTAGAGATTTTTAGGAAAATTTTATTATTGTGCTTTCTACGCTAAGGAAAGACCTCCAAAACATTTCATTGTCTTTTTAGGCTAGGGGCGGGTCGGTACAAACTAATCAGAAAAGAAAAAAAAAGTAGCGACAGGCTCGAGAAGCTGTCAAACGCGACATAGTGACATTAGAGTCATAGTAGTTCTGTCAATATGTCGCGTTTGACAGCTTCTCGATCCAGATTATTTTGTCGATCCTCCGTTTTCGTAAAAATAGCAAAGTTTTTATAAAGCTTGGGACCTAAAATGACTGGGTGGGTCGTACATTGTGTGTGCCTTCTTTTTTTTGAACCTCCACTGGCGACAAAGACAAAGTCGTGCAAAACGAAAAGGGACGCAGTTACCTACCACAGATCAACAATATATACACAAATAAATAACCACAGATCAACAAATACACCGCGCTCACTCTTGCGCATAACTGCGTCCCTTTTCGTTTTTGCACGTTGTCTTTGTTGCCAATGTGATAGGTTGCTTGCTTTTTTTAAAAATGAAACGAAAGAGCCTCTAACTAAAACTATTCATTAATTATTTTGATTAAATACTGAAAAAAAAATACTACAAATAAAAATAATGGTAAAAAAATAAAAAACAATCTTGGCTGAAAGATTTTAATACAGAAAAGATTACATTAGAATTATAGTTATAACTCGCGGAAATTCATTGATCATTCGTTTCATTTTAACAAATTTTAACTTTTTATCTTCAATGGCACCTATTTCACTGGCGGCGAAGACAAAAGACAAAAGGGACGCAGTCATGCGTTAGAATGAGATACAAATACACCGCGCTCTCTCTTGCGCATAACTGCGTCCCTTTCGTTTTTTGTCGCTGCCACCGCCACGCCAGTGGGCGGAGAGCCAATGGCATAATTTGTACTTACTGCCTGCCAGAGCTTTCGTTTATTTTTCTACCCTTTCTAGCAACCAATATTAGAATCAATTCATAAAAAAACGGAGGCTTCATTTTTTTTTTCAAATGATCCTGATTTTTTTAATAATATACCCTTGTATGTACTGTCTATATGCGTAGAATACCTGTTCATTTTTTTAAACAATTTAAAACCACCTTCCATACTAATTTTGACATCTCCCACCAACAACAATGAAATAATCATTCATGGTCAATAATAATATCAATAATAATATGGTCATGATGGTCATTCATCATTGTAAATTATTGTGTTAATAATATAGTGGAATTAGTGCGATAATGTGCCGTTCTTTGTCAGGCTTTACTTTAATACAATAAAGCCGGCACTACACACTCGACAAAACCCGAGAGCCGAAAGAGACGAGGTTATGCGTTAGAATGAGATGCACATACACCGCGCTCACTCTTGCGCATAACTGCGTCCCTCATAATAATATTGGCCATGTCTCGTCTAGTTTTGTGGAGAGTTTAGTGCGGCTTTTAGACGGAGAAGACGTTCAATACGAATATAATTTACTAAAGACGACAAAATGAAACTGAAGATCTGCTTACTAAAGACTAGGCTGTATTGGCTTTGAACCTTTTGCCTTTCCTATAAGAGATAAAAAAAGGGAAGGGGGGGGGAGGGTCTCTCTCTGTCAAGAAGGCACGATGTACGATCCAGTAATTTGTGTCCAGACTACTATTTGGTATTCTGCACGTATTCTGTTCTGTCTGTGCTGCTGTGTTCTATTAAAAAATAGTTGATTCCGTATTGAATAAAATTAGGCTTATGGCTGGTTTACACGTATTAAGTTGTTAAGTAGTTAACTAAATTTTTAGTTAAAATTAACTTAATTTTAAGTAACCGATCGTTTACACGCTTGTCTAACTTATGCACTCTTTAGTTCACTGTACTACTTAAGTACTTCACTAAATTGTTGAGTTTATGGCTGGTTTACACGTATTAAGTGACGAAGTAATTAACTAAATTTTAACTTGATTTTAACTTAATTCTTGCGTGTAAACAACCACTTAAGAGCTCTTTAGTCGCAAGTGGTAAGTAAACGATTTAGTGGTTAAGTGAACAAGTGAAATAGAATCTAGTCTATTTTTGATTAAGTAGCCGCGCCTCCTGCACCGCTTGCATACCCCGGTAGGCGTGGCTTTCTACTAAACTGTCATTTAGTTACGTGTGAACTCAACAATTTAGTGAAGTACTTAAGTAGTACAGTGAACTAAAGAGTGCATAAGTTAGACAAGCGTGTAAACGATCGGTTACTTAAAATTAAGTTAATTTTAACTTAAAATTTAGTTAACTACTTAACAACTTAATACGTGTAAACAAGCCATTACACGTAACTAAATGACAGTTTAGTAGAAAGCCACGCCTACCGGGGAATGCAAGCGGTGCGGGAGGCGCGGCTACTTAATCAAAAATAGACTAGATTCTATTTCACTTGTTCACTTAACCACTAAATCGTTTACTTACCACTTGTGACTAAAGAGCTCTTAAGTGGTTGTTTACACGCAAGAATTAAGTTAAAATTTAGTTAAAATTTAGTTAATTACTTCGTCACTTAATACGTGTAAACCAGCCATAACGGCGTAATTCACACTGCAAGTCTGCAACTGCAATATACCGCGTGATATTTTTTTTAAACCATAGATAAAATATAATTGTTGCCATTTTCCGAAACAAGGTCAACGTGTCCAGCAGCATGTGCTGGTTACTGTACAATATTAAGTATACATACTATGGAATGGAAACACCGCGGAAAAAAGTCTTGATGAACAAGACCCTACAAATCTGCAGCTAGATTTGTCGACAATATAATAATTTTGTGGGAGTGTGGACGTAGTGACGTGGCTCTTGACACTTCACATAAGCCATGCCTGAGGCCCAAAATGAGCTGGACCGTTGTCGTCGTATAAGTACCTAAAGCCTGATCAGAGAAATAAAAAACCTCGCCATATTGCGAAATTTCAATGGAACTAATTTTATTAGGGAAATTGTTGCCATAGTCGTAAAAATATAAACACGTTGCGCCCCAGAGCAGGTTTCTTTTTTCTTAGGTCAGGCTTTCTGCATTAAACTGACGAAATACGTACCTACGAAATTTTATTCGCAGTGCGTGTGTACCAGTGCGTACCCATTAAATATGATTCCAGCCAGTCACGGAATAAGAAATGAATATCGTGAAATATCGCAGTGCGGACAAGGCCTAAAACTATTATCGGGGTGTGAAAATCTGGTCACACCTGTACTCGAATTATTGGGTCGTACGTTATTTATTACCATTCCTTCTTTATCGCCTCGCCCTCCGTAGGTGCTATGCGAGTAAGAGATTTTTTCAAAGATTTTTTCATTTTTACACCTGTACACACCTGTACTCGAATTAATCAATCTCGGGGGGATGCGCCATCGTCCAGCTAATAGCAATAATATGGAACTTACAATTTATTATAATTATCTACATTATCAAGATTTGATAATTTGAAAATAAATGATTGCATATTAATTATAGTACTTAATACTAAATTTATACATTATATGATTACTGCAAGTTCTTTAAAGCCCCTGCAAGCGACACGCCGTGGTCATCGTGTCCGTAATTAATTATTTTTTCTCTTTGATCGTGTCGCTATACGAACTTATGATGATGCATGTTTGTAATATTTTGTTATAATACCTATGGATATTTTTCAACTCAACACAATAAAAATGACCACCGTGGAGTTTTTAGTGGGTAGAAATACCACATATCCTAGACCCCTCCCCAGGGGGCCCTTTTTTTACGAAGCCCCGGGGTCTGGGAACCTGACAGCAGGTTTTCTCCACGACAAAAAAAAAAAAAAAAAAAAGTTATCTTACTCATCCTACTGATATTAATTTAATTGTAATGTGGAAAATATTTCAGGAATCGTGACAACTAGTGACGAGTTTGAGAAACTGTGGAATTAAAGACTCAAAATATTATGGAATCGCTCCCTGGCTCAAATATGGATTGCACAAATCTAGCAAAAATCTGTTTAGTATTGGTATGATTATGATTATGATTTGGATGGTGAGGGAAGGGCACCAAGTACCCAAGACCACTGCGACCCATGGTGGATCTATTGTAGTCGGCCCTCATAGGCTACATAGCCTCTTCCAAACCGACCGCTTTGAAGAAGCTGACGGTTTTGGTGGGAGTTAGGCTTCGGGCTTCATGGGGGGCAAGTTTGTGCGCTCCCAGCACCCGACTCCTCTTATTGACGAGAGCATCGCACTCACAAAGAATGTGAAGTGGAGTTTCCTCTTCGTCCGCACAGAATCTACAGTAAGGGTTTTCTGATAAGCCCATCCTGTTCATGTGCTTATTGAGTTTACAATGCCCAGTGAGGGCCCTAATGAGTATACGTATGCTCAACCGGTCAAGTTTTAGTATCTCGGTTCTTGATTTGGGTAGGAACCCCGGAATAAGTAGTTATGGTAGAATGCACACTAACCTAATGTAGGTAAGAATTCGGAGAAAACTAAGGTGGCCTTTGCCATCTTTCCAAACATTTTAAGTAGGTAGTTAACATTGTTTCGTTAATATTATCAAAACATGTACCTTTTAACTCGATCGGTCCAGTGGTTTCGGAGAAAATAGGCGCTGACCGGTCAACAGTCGTATTTAACTGGAGCTGATGTCCTTTTCCAGGTCCTCCTGTTAACTAGAAGTTGGTCGGGTGGCTCGCAGCAGCCTTCATCCCTGGGTGCTCAGTCCTGAGCAACCATCCCTCGTGCACACGTCCTTCGGTCACGTCGTGTCGCGTTTTTCCGACGGTTTTCGGTCATGGAGACCACTTCGACTCCTAATCAGTGGGGCGCTGCTGGTGCACCCGAAGATGGCTTCTATAGCCGATCAGAGCAGCGAACTCCCGTGCACAGTGTGGACACGTGAGTATGAGTACGCCGCTTACATAGTTATAATGAATGGCGGTGGGTTGACGGGCCTTTAATTCTTCACGCTTCGCGTCGAGATAAGCTTTACGCCACTCCTCAAATTCGTGAACCTGCCTATGTATGTTCCAAAGAGATGTTATACTTAGTACTTATTATAATAACACAAACAAGGAAGGGATCGCTCGCGACACGTCGTCGCCGGACGCGCATATTGTTCAGCCAGCATCAATAAACAGGTTGTGTCACTTTTTTGTACATAATGTTTATCCAATTTAGATTATACTTTGAGTGCCTTTTGGAGGTCTGAAAAAGTACCTGAAGTTTACCCAGAGTATATTAAAATATTTCTAGCACAAAAATGACAATTATTAGTTTATATTTAGGACTGAAAGAGGACCGTTTTCTAACCTCAATACAATTCCTGTATACCGTTTTTAGGGTTCCGGAGCCAAATGTCACAGCCACTTTTTTCCGAAACTATTAGACCTATACTGTTGAATGTTAGATTATGCAGGACAAAAATAGTATTAAACTCACTTAAACAATGGTTTTGGATTGAAGATGTACTAAGCACAGTAAAAAAGATATACAATAAAATATACAACAAATAAATGTATAACATGTTTCAGGCGGAAAACTACTGCGACTACTGAGCTGATGGGTTCCTTGCCAGCCGACCGAGACAATGCGTGCCGTCCCTTCCAATAAGCCCGCCCCGTAAGTACAAAAAGTAACGTTGTTTTATTTTGTCTGCTTCACTACTAAAGCGATACATGTCGCTAGTAAACTCTACACAAACACTTTCCTTGCTTGCTTGATATCCGAGTTATTATTTTTTAAAGGGTGGGGGCGCTACTTAGCATAGTGGAGCCCCTTAAGTTATGAATTTAAAAAACCTATTACAATCCAGTAGCGCCCTCCTTAATCATACTAATATTATAAAGAGGAAAGGTCTGTATTTGTGTGTGTGTGTTTGTAATGAATAAACCCAAAAACTACTACACCGATTTCAAAAATTCTATCACCGTTAGAAAGCTACATTTACCCTGAGTAACATAGGCTACCTTTTACCGCGGCAAAATGCCTCATTCCCACGGGAAAATCTGTTAAGGGACTCTACCACGCTAAGTGGCGCCGCCACCCTTTAAAAAATAATAACTCGGAAAAAAATCAATTTTTCAAAAATCTGTACCACACCACAGAACTGGAGTCGGGGTGCTGTAGGATATATAGAAGCTATTAACTTTATTTATTGTATCTCGCTGTAGTTGAGAGATAGGAAATTTGCGAAAAACGGCCACTTTTCGCATTTTTTCTATCTATAACTACATTGAACTATAATAAAATAAACATATTATGTGATTGCTTCTATATATCCTACAGCACCCCGACTCCAGTTCTGTGGACCGGATTTTTGAAAAAATTATTATTTCCCGAGTTATTATTTTTTTCAGGATGGCGGCGCCACTTACCGTGGTAGAGCCCCTTAAACTGGGCGGAGCCGCGGCGGAAAGCTAGTTACTAAATAAAAATGGAATAAATAGAATAGAATATTTGTATTGTATTGTATGGAAATTAATCAAAAATTGGTGGCCGCTATCAACTATCACTATTAGAATAGAATAGAATAGAATATACTTTATTGCACACCAGTAATAATAAGAAATTCAGTATACAACAGTAAAAGTGTACAAATAGGCGGCCTTATTGCTAAGGTAGCAATTTCTACCAGGCAACCAATGTAAAGGAGAGGCAACGATAACAGCAGCGGGGCAGTGCATTTACGATAAAATAAATAAATAAATAAATAAAATACAAGCTACATCTACATAAGAACAATACGCGGTACAGAATGCAAAATTATAAAGTACCTATAATTAAAATTATAAACATAAATATAATACCTATATAAACATACGTACACAATACACATATAAATTCATAACCTATACCCTACATACATACATATTATATTAAATATACATAAATTAATATATACATACAACAATACAATAGTCGGTCATAGGAAAATACAACAACCAAAGTTGATAGGAGAGGTAGGACAGTTTAACAATTGGAGAGGAAATGAGCTTTCAGCCTGTTTTTAAAGGAGTCAAGTGATTTAGCTTCTCTTACGCCGAGACTCCACCAAAGCGGAGCGGAGCGGAGACACAGTATAAATATAGTATGTACTACGTACATTACAGTAGGGTAACTTCGCGGTTTTCTGGGATTGAACGAATGAATGAATGACTTGCTGTAGGGTTGAACACTGACTGTTTTTCTTGACCACTTGTTAAGTTTGCAAATAATTACATAAAGACGTAAAGCCTGAACGAAGAAATAAAAAACCTGCTCTGGGGGCGCAATGTGTATATTTTTACGGCTATGGCAATTATAAAATTAGTTCCATTGAAAATCCACAATATGGCGAGGTTTTTTATTTCTTTAGTCAGGCTTTATTAAAATGATTTATTTTGAATATAACAGCATCGAAATAAACACAATATTTCAATCTCTCGCGCTTTATCCACAGAAGAGAAATATGTACCTCTGACTCCGATTACTTTAATAGATAGCTACCTGTACTACAAGAAGTAGGTAGGTACATTCTTATTTGCCAGTTACTAAGTTTAAAAAAACCTCAAAACACTAATACATAAATTGTAAACAATAAATCTTAACCTTACCGACTCACTTGGTAATTTAAAATATGAGATTCTGGTTTATTTCTTGATGAATATAAACATCCATACACGGAACAATATCTCCTGTAATTTGGCATTGTTTTATTATTTGTTTCTCTAAATCTCGCAAAAAATACTAAAATAGCTATTTTACGCCCATTTGAAAGAGCGCGCTACACCCCTGACTGTTGTGGGTGCTTGCACCCCGAAGTACCCCGAGATTTCGAAGCGCGCCAAAATGACACTTTTGTATGGAGTTACACTACGGTATACGGTGGCGGAGATGTCTCATTTTTGTATAGAATCTTGAGCCGCGCTGTGCCGCTAAGCTCGCGCGCGGCACAAAATTCTATTGAAAAATGAGACATCTCCGCTCCGCTCCGCTTTGGTGGAGTCTCAGCCAAGCAGGAAGTACTACTATTACTAAGGAAGTAGTACTATTACTACATAGTATAAAACAAAGTCGCTTTCTTTGTCCCTATGTACGTATAGTACATGCATAATATACTTAACGGGGCGGGTCGCTAGTGCTTTAAATCTACTAGCGACCCGCCCCGGCTCCGCACGGGAAAATGGTTATTGTGGGTTATCCTTAAGTATATTATGCATGTATTATAGATATAAACCTCCCTCTTGAATCACTCTATCTATTAAAAAAAACGTATCAAAATGCGTTGCGTAGTTTAAAGATTTAAGCATACACAGGGACATAGGAACATGGACAGAGAGAGCGACTTTGTTTTAAACTATGTAGTGACTTTTTAATGATAATGAAGTACGTTTAGAGTACGATGATGTCATTGCAATCGTTATACTGTGCGTTTTAATTAAAAACGGCCGTTTTTAGAAAAAAATCATAGTGTGACTAATGACTATTCAAGCTATGCTCATCATGATCTGACATCATCGAAATTTACTTCAATGAAACATAGTTGATAGCGGCCCCCAATTTTTGATTAGTTTCCATTTTTATTTCTAAGCAGTAAGCAAATTACGTAACTTATGTCATTAATTACCATTATCTATTTATTTTCTACTAAGTAGTTTCCGAAAATGATATAAGTAGCACTTTAAAAAATCTACTTTTAAGATTGCCATTTGCAAATAAATAGTCAAATTATTAATTTCAGATACAGTCGGAAAAAGTACCTACTTATACACGAGAAACCAATGAAGATAACTTGGGAAATATGGTGTAGAATGCGACGAGTGAGATCACGAAACAAAAAATATATATTGTGATTTATGAATGCTGAATAAAACATAAAAATGCCGTATAGAAAATACTGTCTTTATTTTATTTTTCTGTTTTAAGAGTTTTTTTATTACCCTGTGTCAAAATGAAAAAATATGAATGAGAATCTGATATGGTATGATATGAGTACCTGCCTGACTAGCTGACTGCTACGGATCCGCCGCCTGCACTCAAAAATAATCAAATGTATCTGCTGCATGCGACATCTATTATTGAATAAAGTTACTAACCCAGAAAGAGCCATCTGTTGTTGAATGAATGAACTGCGGTAACCTGAAATGTTGCCAGACAAATATGATTCATTTGGAGCAGTGAATTTATTGAAATCTTATAAAAATTCGTTCCTGTTTAAGATAACCACCCGGAATTTTCTCTAATAACATATATCAATAGATCAATGGGCTTACTTTCTATTAAATACAATGCGACAAGCATCTGGTGAAAAAACTAGCTATAAAGTAATATCCACAACTCATGGTTTAGAAAGCGGTAAAGGGGTCGCTGGTCGGTTATATTTTATTTGAAATAAGGGGATTATAAAGGTACAAAACTGTGGACTGTATCTAAATATAGCGTTGGTTAAATTTGCAAGCTTTGAGCAAGGCGGACGTTGAAATAAACACAATTAAATTTAACCAAAACAAACAAAATAACGTTAAATTGGCGAATAGAAAAAATGGTAAGGTAAATAAGGATAGGCAGTAGGTACTCACGAAGTTCCTTTTTTGTCGGTCTTGAAGAACACTCACACAATAGATTTTTCAATTTAGTAAATTAGGGATCCCTCGCAATTTATGAAAAGTTTTAAAAGATAATACGTGTCGTTGCCAGCACATCACGTTCGAGAAGCAACTCTTCACCTTTTTCTCAGTAGAGGGCGCCGTTGTAGCTAACGCCCAGTCGATCGCTCCCATTGGTCAAGAGCGCGTTTTGTTTCTTTCTTGATGTTGTGGAGTGGGAAAAGGGATGGCAATAGGGAAAGACCAGCGGGATAACAAGGATGGAATAATGCCAACTTAACAAACACTGACAGCTACAAAAAGCGGTAATATTTGAATATAATAAACGGCTCAACCATTCTCCCCCACCTTGAAAGGGGATGATCAATCCACTTTCAAAATCTCAAAGCATTGCAAAAATAACACAGTCCAAAAAAAAGAGAGCTTAGCCAAAAAAAAATTAGAAAAATACCAAAAGGTTTATCCTACCTAATATGGAGATAATAACGCGGCAAAAAAATAGACGATAATAAAATTATTAGCAGTTAAAGTTATTGTAAGAAAGCGATATACAAACTAACAAATACTAAATTATATTAATAGGTAATAAAGTTAAATGAACGTTATTGTGTAGGAAGTGGGCATAACTTCACTACCGCACGGCGATAGGTACCCGTCTTAGTTTTTACATCCGCGACGCGAACTACGCCGTCTGTACCGGGATAAGTTTTTGTAATGACACCTATCGGCCACTGAAGCGGAGGAACATTATCGGTTTTCAAAATAACAACGGTTCCAATGTTAAGCGAGTCTGAAGATTTAATCCATTTCTGTCTACTTTGAAGCGAGTTAAGATATTCCAATCTCCAGCGGTTCCAAAAAGTCTGTACTAATTGATCAATAAGTTGATGGCGTGAAAGAAGGCTAGAGCGCTCTTTAGATAAATCTGCTTGTGGCAGTGATTTTAGCGAAGTTAATGTCAAAAAATGTGCGGGAGTTAAAGGTAACGGATCAGAAGGATCAGAACTAAGTATTGAAAGCGGGCGCGAATTAAGTAATGATTCAATTTGAGTAAGAACTGTCAACATCTCCTCGTAAGTAAGGAGTTGTTCACCAACGATTCGATTTAAATGTGTTTTAACGCACTTTATGTTACTTTCCCATATGCCTCCATGATGAGGAGAATAAGGTGGATTCATTTTCCATTCGATTTTATTTTCTGTTAAAGTTTGTGCGAATTGTTCATTATAACCGGGAGAATTAACCAGATTGTAAAGCGACTTTAAATGCGATTTAGCACCTACAAAATTAGTACCACAGTCGGAATATAAAATACTAACTGGTCCACGACGAGATAAAAAACGTTTAAATGCATTCAAAAAGGCGGGCGTTGATAGATCAGCTGATAGCTCAATGTGTATAGCGCGAGTAACTAGACACACGAACAAGCAGATGTATGCTTTACAACTACGCACACCTCGACGTCTATATGGAACGATAGATAACGGGCCGGCGTAATCTACTCCGGTATGAATAAAAGCCTTTGCTTCGCGGACACGACAAGCAGGTAAATCGCCCATAAGCGGAAATTGCGGTTGCGGTCTTGATTTAAAACAAATATTACACGAATTTACTCGTTTTCTTACAATATTACGAGCGGCGAAAATCCAATATTTTTGACGGAGTAATGATAACAAAAGGCCAGGTCCAGTATGAAGATGTCTTTTATGTTCATAGTCAATAATTAAATTAGTCACATGATCACGTGCGGGTAGCAATATGGGGTGTTTACTATCGAAATCTATATCAGCGTGAGATAATCGGCCTCCCACGCGAAGTACTCCTTCATGAATAAATGCATTTAATTTAGCGAAAGGACGCGACATGACACTGTTTTTGCGAGCGCTCTTAATCTCGTTTGGAAAATGAACCTGCTGTACTGCATGCAAAACTGCCAATTCTGCTACACGTAAATGTTGAATATCAAATTTTCGCGGCAACACCTTTAAAAAACGTAAAATGTATACAACGACTCTAATAAGTTTGGGCCATGACGAAAATCGAGTAGCTAATTCATATAAGAGCGGTCTTGTGGATGTATGATCTGTGGTTACTAAAACGTGTGTTTTGACTTCGGGCGGGTTGATAACGGAATGTGCATCGAAGTTCTGGATGGGCCATTCTGTTATGGGCAAAGATGCGAATGAAGGGCCATTAAACCAAAGTGGGTGATTGACCAATTGAGCGGGTGTTAATCCACGTGATAGACAATTCTCAAAGGTACAATGAAATGAATGGGTAATATTAGATTGAATATCGACTGGCGCGGTACCCACTACTAAATAACCAAGCAAAGTTTCAATTGCAACGGGTTCATTGGGCGCGCGTGAAATCTTGTTATTTTGTAAAATACGAGCAAAAATATCAGAACCTAAAATCATATCTATTTTCCCGGGTGCAAAGTAACAATCGTCCGCTAGCGGTAAGTTATGTAAGTATGATAGACAAGACACGTCAACGCGGGAGGAGGGGAGTTCACTTGTAATATTTTCAACAACGTACGGCTTGAGGGTATAATTAAAATTATTATTCACGCGGGATGCTATGTTTAAAGTAGTAATACCTTGCGGTTTACTTAACACGTCACCTAATCCGGAAACGCGTACATTTTGAGCGGAATATAGTGGTAAGTTCAAACGTGTGCAACAATCACGAGTGATAATATCTCTCATGGAACCAGAATCTATTAAAACGCGAACCAAAGACTGTTGATTCGAGTTGGGTCCACGTGCGAGGCAAACAGCCGTACCAAGTAACACTGTAGTTGGTTGGGTAGAATCATTCATTACAGGCGGCGTGCGAGGAGAGTTAGCTAACAGCTGATTAGTAACACACAGCGAAATCTGACGATCACTAGTCGAAGCGGTCCGATTAACAATATTAGCGGGTGTAGGCGCGGGCGCGGGAGTTGATTTATATGCGGATGCGGACACAGGAGTCGATGCGGGAGCAAGTGCAGGTGCGGGAACAAGTGCGGGTGCGGGAACAAGTGCGGGTGCGGGAACAAGTGCGGGTGCGGAAACAAGTGCGGGTGTGGAAACAAGTGCGGGTGCGGGAACAAGTGCGGGTGCGGAAACAAGTGCGGGTGCGGAAACAAGTGCGGGTGCGGAAACGCGTGCGGGTGCGGAAACAAGTGCGGGTGTGGGAACAAGTGCGGGTGCGGAAACAAGTGCGGGTGCGGAATTACAATCCATGAACTGCGGCGGCGGAGCAATAGATTGATAAGCGTTATCAAGAATAGCGGGTGCGGGTTCGATACCCGGAAGACAAACATCGGTTGCTGTAGCGGGGGGTGTCAATGCAGTAACACCACAAAAAAGCGAATTAAAATTGTTGTTATTAGCGGGCGGTTGCGATAGTTGTTGATTGTTAGTAAAATGTAGTAGCGAATGATGCGGGCGATTACAAATGCGGCAAGTGTGTGCTGACTTACAAGAACGAGACGTGTGACGGTTACTCAAGCAATTAAAACAAAGATTATTATTTTTAGCGAAGTTGTACCTATCCTTTGGCAATAATGTTATGAATTTATTACATTGATATAGCTGATGAATTCCCGTTTTACAAAAAATACATGACTCATCATTACTGTTGTTATCATTTTGAATGTTAACAAATGTTTTATAATTTTTACTTTGCGGAAATGAAGTAGCGGGGCGATCCATCGGTTGTGGCTTCCTAGCAGTATTAGAACGAGCAAGACTATTATTATTACTTGAGTTAGCGCGAGCGATAATGCGGTGTTGATCACGAACAAATTCAATTAACTCGAAAGTAGTGGGAAAACTAGCTTGTTCGCGCATGTGCATTTCAAATTGTTTCACTGTTTCTAAATCAAGACATTTAAGACCTAAATGCGTTAACATAAATTCAGATAAGTTATCAAGTTTTAGCTGTTTTAAAGCGGAGACATTTGTAGTGAATTCGTCTACAAATTGTTCTAACAAACCCGGAGTAGCTGAATTTAATTTGGGCATTTTTAATATTTGATCGAAATAAGACTCGGCTAATACGCGTGTATCATTATATTTATTACAAAGAGTTGTCCAAAGTGTAAAATAATTTTCTCCTGTAGGTATAATACCTTTGCAAATGTTAAGCGCACTTCCTTTTAGTCTACCAACTAAATATTGCATTTTTTCTGTGTTTGTTAATTCTTTATTATCATGAATCATAGTACGGAAATTTTCATAAAAAATAGGCCATGTTTGGATATCGCCATCAAACGATGCTAGTTCTAAACGCGGTAATTTTATATGCGACTTTTGCTTAGAAACTTCATGATGATCTGCGTAAGTTTTAGAATCATTTTTTAATTGAGGAGCCGATAAACGGGAGTATTCAAACTTGACTTCATTGTAAATATCATCGAAAGAAAATATCATTTGGAAATTAGGTGCGAAACTAGGTTTACATAATGATTCTAGCTCGTTTTTTCTCTGAATACACATAATGTATTCTTGGCGCAATGTATCAATCGTAATGCAATTCGTTAAAAAAATATTTTTATTAAACTCAGATTCATTAATACTGGGAAGCAAATCGTAAATAGACTGCATTCTAGAGAAATATTGCGAAGCTTTACTTTCATACAGGTGCAATTTGCGTTCTGTGTCAGCCATCTTGTCTGTGGCGTCGGCCGTTCTAGCGGTTGAGATCTCGTCTTGTGTCGCATGCCGCGAAGACGCCATTTTGATGACACAAAATGCGGTGGATAAAAGCCAATAAATAAGGCAAAATATAACCTATCCGGGCCGAAGTGACCAAATAATATGGTTTAGAAAGCGGTAAAGGGGTCGCTGGTCGGTTATATTTTATTTGAAATAAGGGGATTATAAAGGTACAAAACTGTGGACTGTATATTAAAATATAGCGTTGGTTAAATTTGCAAGCTTTGAGCAAGGCGGACGTTGAAATAAACACAATTAAATTTAACCAAAACAAACAAAATAACGTTAAATTGGCGAATAGAAAAAATGGTAAGGTAAATAAGGATAGGCAGTAGGTACTCACGAAGTTCCTTTTTTGTCGGTCTTGAAGAACACTCACACAATAGATTTTTCAATTTAGTAAATTAGGGATCCCTCGCAATTTATGAAAAGTTTTAAAAGATAATACGTGTCGTTGCCAGCACATCACGTTCGAGAAGCAACTCTTCACCTTTTTCTCAGTAGAGGGCGCCGTTGTAGCTAACGCCCAGTCGATCGCTCCCATTGGTCAAGAGCGCGTTTTGTTTCTTTCTTGATGTTGTGGAGTGGGAAAAGGGATGGCAATAGGGAAAGACCAGCGGGATAACAAGGATGGAATAATGCCAACTTAACAAACACTGACAGCTACAAAAAGCGGTAATATTTGAATATAATAAACGGCTCAACCAACTCATGATCAATTGCTAATTGCGGATAAATCCGACTGGCTGGCAACATTGAAAAAAATGTGAAGAAGATGAATAAAATTGGAGTTTTAACACATTAAATGGTCTATATTTTACTTAATTCTTATAAAGTTACCTTTGTAATCGAAATATCAATATTTCATGTTAGTTTCACGAAGATTCTCGCATCCGGTCGAGTGTTTTAGACAAATTCAGCTAACTTCACATTTTTTGAAGAATTTTGACTATATTTCTTCAAAAAGATAAACTAATTCAAAAAACGATTTGAATCTAAAAAAGAAGC
Organism: Teleiodes luculella; assembly: GCA_948473455.1. Taxonomy (NCBI): domain Eukaryota; kingdom Metazoa; phylum Arthropoda; class Insecta; order Lepidoptera; family Gelechiidae; genus Teleiodes; species Teleiodes luculella. The sequence goes on from OX419582.1 coordinate 11,049,674, forward strand.
CTAAAAACCTATTATTCAGTAAATTATATTACCTAAAACTCGCTTCCGAAGCGAGGATATGGTGAAAATAGTGATTTAATGGCATTTTAAGATATTTAGAAACAGGTAATTTATCACGTTTGCAAACTATTTAATGTAGAAACTTAATACCTATCTTTCGATAAACATTTCGATGCAGAACTCCATCCTTAAAAAATATACCTACCATTAAAGAATTTAAGAAAGTATTTTCTGCGTTATTTCGACATAAATTTCTTTTATTTTTTTATCATCGATAGGTCTTGCCAATATCTATCCCCTGACATAGGTCTCATCCGTGCAGCCACCTTGGGTCAGGAGTTACAGGCAAAGTAAAAACTTGATATAGTGAAAAATTAAAAAATCGTTTTCTAGGTTATTTCGACATAAATTTCTTTTATTTTTCTATCATCGATAGGCCTTGTCTATATCTGTCCCCTGACATAGGTCTTATCCGTGCAGCCACCTTGGGTCAGGAGTTACAGGCAAAGAAAAACTTGATATAGTGAAAAATTAAAAAATCGTTTTCTCGGTTATTTCGACATAAATTTCTTTTATTTTTTTATCATCGATAGGTCTTGCCAATATCTATCCCCTGACATAGGTCTCATCCGTGCAGCCACCTTGGGTCAGGAGTTACAGGCAAAGTAAAAACTTGATATAGTGAAAAATTAAAAAATCGTTTTCTGGGTTATTTCGACATAAATTTCTTTTATTTTTTTATCATCGATAGGCCTTGTCTATATCTATCCCCTGACATAGGTCTTATCCGTGCAGCCACCTTGGGTCAGGAGTTACAGGCAAAGTAAAAACTTGATATAGTGAAAAATTAAAAAATCGTTTTCTCGGTTATTTCGACATAAATTTCTTTTATTTTTTTATCATCGATAGGCCTTGCCAATATCTATCCCCTGACATAGGTCTCATCCGTGCAGCCACCTTGGGTCAGGAGTTACAGGCAAAGTAAAAACTTGATATAGTGAAAAATTAAAAAATCGTTTTCTCGGTTATTTCGACATAAATTTCTTTTATTTTTTTATCATCGATAGGCCTTGCCAATATCTATCCCCTGACATAGGTCTCATTCGTGCAGCCACCTTGGGTCAGGAGTTACAGGCAAAGTAAAAACTTGATATAGTGAAAAATTAAAAAATCGTTTTCTCGGTTATTTCGACATAAATTTCTTTTATTTTTTTATCATCGATAGGTCTTGCCAATATCTATCCCCTGACATAGGTCTCATCCGTGCAGCCACCTTGGGTCAGGAGTTACAGGTAAAGTAAAAACTTGATATAGTGAAAAATTAAAAAATCGTTTTCTGGGTTATTTCGACATAAATTTCTTTTATTTTTTTATCATCGATAGGCCTTGTCTATATCTATCCCCTGACATAGGTCTTATCCGTGCAGCCACCTTGGGTCAGGAGTTACAGGCAAAGTAAAAACTTGATATAGTGAAAAATTAAAAAATCGTTTTCTCGGTTATTTCGACATAAATTTCTTTTATTTTTTTATCATCGATAGGCCTTGTCTATATCTATCTCCTGACATAGGTCTTATCCGTGCAGCCACCTTGGGTCAGGAGTTACAGGCAAAGTAAACACTTGATATAGTGAAAAATTAAAAAATCGTTTTCTCGGTTATTTCGACATAAATTTCTTTTATTTTTTTATCATCGATAGGTCTTGCCAATATCTATCCCCTGACATAGGTCTCATCCGTGCAGCCACCTTGGGTCAGGAGTTACAGGCAAAGTAAAAACTTGATATAGTGAAAAATTAAAAAATCGTTTTCTCGGTTATTTCGACATAAATTTCTTTTATTTTTTTATTATCGATAGGTCTTGCCAATATCTATCCCCTGACATAGGTCTCATCCGTGCAGCCACCTTGGGTCAGGAGTTACAGGCAAAGTAAAAACTTGATATAGTGAAAAATTAAAAAATCGTTTTCTCGGTTATTTCGACATAAATTTCTTTTATTTTTTTATCATCGATAGGCCTTGTCTATATCTATCCCCTGACATAGGTCTCATCCGTGCAGCCACCTTGGGTCAGGAGTTACAGGCAAAGTAAAAACGATATAGTGAAAAATTAAAAAATCGTTTTCTCGGTTATTTCGACATAAATTTCTTTTATTTTTTTATCATCGATAGGTCTTGCCAATATCTATCCCCTGACATAGGTCTCATCCGTGCAGCCACCTTGGGTCAGGAGTTACAGGCAAAGTAAAAACTTGATATAGTGAAAAATTAAAAAATCGTTTTCTCGGTTATTTCGACATAAATTTCTTTTATTTTTTTATCATCGATAGGTCTTGCCAATATCTATCCCCTGACATAGGTCTCATCCGTGCAGCCACCTTGGGTCAGGAGTTACAGATGTATTCAGCTGAGACGAATTTATGGAGAATAATCATGTTTACGTATAGAAAATATACTTATTTTTGGAGAAGTCGTATATGGTCTGATAGGAAATGAAAATATCTAAGTTTCTGTGTACAATTTATTGGACGTTTTACCTTAGAAACGGGATGAGACAGAAATAAAAGCCGGAATATTAGTTGTTCCATACTTGTTGGATTAATTTATTTTATTATTCTTATATAGGCTATATTTATTATTATACGATATTTTAATTAAAAGTCTATATCCCTAGCATTATTTAGACATACAATTTGATGTGATATTTCCGTTTAAAACTTATATTTAGTCGGTTGAATTGGTACCGAAATTACGTCAATGTTTGTATGAATATTTCTCGAGTTATTGTACATTTCCGTGGTTTTATTTGTGTTTAATGATCGTTTTGTGACCTGTTACACCATATTTGACCATTTCCGATCAGTTTGGAGCATGTTTTAGAAATTGGAATCGCCGACCTTCTTAATTTGGTCGGGTTATAAAATTCAGCTAACTTATTCGGCTAACTTCACACCGCTAGCTATTATATGCTCAGTGCCCCAACCGGTCTGGTCAGGCCCAGTCGACTTTATACGTCGAAATTGCGGCACGGCCTTGAAGGGGGCAGATAGCAGTGTGTACCACTTACTAAATAATAAGCGTAATTCGGTTTTTACTTCGGAATATTCAACTCGTTTTTAAAAAAATTACCTAATAACTATTTTACGTGACATCATCATCATCATAATTAAAAAAAACTAGGTAGTTATCATCACAACAATAATACAATTACGTAGTCGACAGTTGATTTCTGAAGAATTTATTTTAGGGCAGGGTTTAGCGTACTATATTTTTCACTTTGGGCACTGATTTTAATAATATGAAAACAGATTTCAACATCAAAACTTGTATTTTCGTCAAATTTTACAAAATTTAGTAGCAGAGCTAACATTTCAGTCAATCGAACAACAACACTTTTCTAACGGTAATTTTTACAAAAAGTATTTGCAGATTACCTACATTAACAAATGTAACATTACTTGAGGTAGGCAACTTTGGTACATGCATACAGCCTGATATAAAGTATTGTTAAACAAACAAGTCACAGTGATAAAATTAAAATACAATTTTGTTTAAGGCCATAGTGCTGTCCTCAACATACCACCCCCATGTTGGTGGTTTCAGCCTAACAACATATCATCAGTAGGCAACACTATGACCTTAACCACTGGACGGCAGAGTACACCGGTAAATGTTTTTACATCTACAACTCTTATTCTACCGTCAGCACCGGTATGCACTTTTTGCACTCTGCCTTTAGGCCACACATTTCTAGGCAAATTGGGGTCACAAATCACTACCACATCATTCACACGCACTGGAGGACAGTCTAGGGTCCATTTATGACGCTTTTGAAGAGTGGGAAGGTATTGTCTTAGCCATCGCTTCCAAAATATATCAGCCAAGATGTTGACACGCCGCCACTGCGCACGCACGTTGAGATCGGCGGGACTGGCAACACATACCCTCGTGTCGCCAGCGGCCGTGCCCAGCAGAAGGTGATTGGGAGTGATGACGACAGGCTCGTCTGGCTGGGTCATCACTCATCAGACACGTAGGTCAGCGGCCGACTTTTTATCACCATCTCTGCTTCCGCCAGTAGGGTTTGAAGAACCTCCTCCCGTGGTGCTCTTTCTTTTAGGGTAATCTTCAGCGCGTCCTTTACAGAGCGCACAAGGCGCTCCCAGCAACCACCCATGTGCGGGGCCGCGGGAGGGTTGAAGATCCATTGGATGCCCCTAGCCTCCGCGCACTCGCGCACACGGGCGTGGTCGAAGCTCTGAAGTGCAGCTCGTAGCTCTCGGTTTGCGCCAACGAAGTTCGTTCCCCGGTCGCTGTAGATTATAGCTGGCTGCCCCCGACGGGCCACCAGCCGCCGCAGGGCCATTATCGCGGAGTCCGCAGAGAGGGTTGCTGCCAGGTCGAGATGGACGGCGCGCGTCACCATGCATGTGAACAGCACGCCCCATCTCTTTTCTCGCTTTCGTCCAATTGCCACCTCCATCGGCCCGAAATAGTCGACGCCGCAGTTCACGAAGGCCCGGCGTGTGTTGACCGCTCGGCCAGGTGGCAGATCTCCCATCTTAGGTGGCGCTGGCTTAGCACGGCGCAGTCGACAGAGTTGGCACCGCGCAACGACTGCACGTATCGTAGTTCTTGCACGAAGGATCCAGAAGCGTTCTCGTAGCAGGTTAAGCACCGCCTCCTGGTTGGCATGTAGTGCTCGACAATGATAGTCACGCACGAGCAGTCTCACAAGGCCCCCACGGCCGTCCAGAATGATTGGGTGTTTCTCTTCAAAGCTGAGGTCTGGTGCAGCGCTCAAGCGCCCGCGCACACGCAGCAGGCCATCTTCATACACCATCGGGTCCAGAGCTCGCAGCCTGCTGTCCGCAGGCAGCGCGCGACCCGCACGCAAGATGCCAAGTTCCCCCGGGAAATGATACCGCCTGCGCTTGCTTCAACAAACGCAGTTCAGCATCGCGGAGATCAGCAGCCGTGATTTCAGCAGACCGCTCACCACGACAAGCCCTGATGAAGATTATATTAGCACCCGTGCCATGACGCGAAGTGCACGCGTCCATGATGAATGACGTGTCACATCGATAAGTGGCACCTCTTGCTCAACGACCACATTGACCTGTACAATCGTGCTCTCGTCCTCCTCCATCGGCCGCGCACCTTCAGTTTCCGCCCCTGGCCATTGCTCCTCGGGAAAACGCAGAAACGACGGACCCGCGACCCAGTCACTCCGCCCCCCAGGCCATGCCAATTTTGTGGCTTCGTCTGCAGGATTACTATGTGAGGGTACCCAGCGCCAATTGCCTCGAGCTTCACATTGATCTATCTCGGCCAATCGATGAGCTACAAACTTAGGGTAGTCTCGGCTATCATTAGCTATCCAAGCCAACACCGTTTTCGAGTCCGACCACAAGATAGTTCTAGTTATGGACTTACCTAATTCCTTTCCCACCGTGTTCACAAGACGGCACGCCAGCTCAGCAGCCTGGAGTTCCATACGTGGAATGGACACGATTTTCAACGGTGCCACCCTCGCCTTACCAGCTACCATCGCGACCGTACGTCGTCCATCTTCTCCTTCACCCACGATATAGGCTACTGCAGCGTAGGCCAACTCACTCGCATCAGCAAACACGTGTAGTTCCACTTGATCACCAGTGATCTTATACCATCGTGGAATACATACCTCTCGTAACCGTTGCAGATTATTTAACCACCTGCTCCACAATTCCATTTCCGCCTCCTTTAGTGGCTCGTCCCATCCCACACCAGATCGCCAAACCTTCTGCATTATTATGCGTGACTGGATAGTACATGGACTTACCAAACCAAGTGGGTCAAATATACTCATTACGAAACTTAAGAACTGGCGTTTCGTTGGTACACAGCTTCCTTGTACTATTTCTGGCGGCAGTCGTTTGAATGATAAATCAAAAGAGAGTGAGTCTGACCTGGGAGTCCACATCATGCCCAAGGTCCTTTCCTGCTCGTTGCTCAATTTTCCCTCTTCTACTATTCTCGTTGGTTCAGACGAGACCAGCGGCAGCTGCGTCTGCAGCTCAGGTGAATTAGAAACCCACCCCCGTATGCAGAACCCTCCTGCTCGATGAATCGTGCTGACATCTTCAATCAAGCGTCGCGCCTGCTCAACGGTTGTCACGCTGTCCAGATAATCGTCCATGTAATGTTTGTCATGGACGGCACTTACCGCCTCAGGATAAGTGTCTCTGAACTCGTCCGCATTCCGGCGCAGCACGTAGTTTGCGGAGCAGGGGGAGGAGGTAGCACCAAAGATCATCGACGTCATCGCATAGACGTCAGGCTCTCGATCACATTCCATACCTTGCCACAGGAACAGCTGAGCTCCTCTGTCAGCTTCACGTATCTTCACTCGAAGAAACATATCAACAATGTCTCCAGTGAAAGCGATCGGCCCCGATCTGAACCTTAGAAGAATTCCCAAGAGGGAGTTAAGCATATCTGGTCCACTATACAAATTATCATTCAAACTTGTACCTCTGCATTTCGCTGCAGCATCAAATACCAGACGCAGCTTACCTGGTTTATTTGGGTTCTTCACCCCAAAGTGTGGCAAATACCAGATGGGCGAGCTCGTACACCCATTGGTTACCTTTTCGGCGTAGTCTTCCTTGATGAGCCTATCCACCTGCTGACAGTATGCGGCACCATACTCAGCATCGGCGTCCAATTTGCGCTCGACAGCCTGGAGACGTCTTCTCGCGTATGCGTAGTTATCAGGCATTTCCACTACTGCCTGATTCCAAAGAAGACCTACCTCCCATCTGCCTTCCACACGCCGAGCAGTCGACTCGAGGACTCTCACAGCTCGCTCGTTGTCAGCATTTTTACGTGGTAGCTTGCTGACTCCGATGGCCTCCAGTTCGAACTGCGCCTTGACCAGGTCATCAAGATCTGCTTCCGACACCTGTACACAATTTACTATTTCGTTCGGACTCGAAATCCTACCCACGGGACCATGCACCACCCATCCTAACCGCGTCAAAGAGGCAACAGGCTTACCAGATTTACCCTTCCTAACTTCATTACCCACTATCAACTCCCAATTATCCTGGCCTAGGAGTAACATGGGTCGCACGCCCCCCATCGCCACGCAGTCCAAGTCGCTTAGGTGGGGGTTCGCCTCCAACACGCAAGCCGGTAGAGTGTGCACTGGCAGCTCAACATTGCGCATAGTGCGCACGCCAATGATATGACATTTCCCGTTTGAGCCTCGAACTTTGATTGTCACTCTTCGTGAGGGGTTGTCCTCGACAGTATTGCCGCCCGCAGTTACCAGGCGCAGTGGAGCGACCGGCCCGTTGATACCTCCAGCAAGAGATTCATCAACCACAGATATAGTTGCCCCATCGTCAAGAAGCGCGTATGTAGGCATCTCGCGCCCGTTGTCGTCGATAATCGTGACAGGGAGTACCTTCAGTAGGGCGCTCGTTCTCTCGCTGCCTATTGTCGTCACGGTCTCGGTGGCATCAGGACCAGGAGTCACCGGCGCGTTGCTCCTCGCTGCCGGCCTTTCTTCGTGAAGCAGTGTGTGGTGCGGCCATCGACACCTAGTACACCGTTTCGCTTTACAGAATTTACTCGAGTGGGATTTTACTAGACATTTAAAACACAGCTTATTTTCTTTGATCAGTTTCCATCTATCCTTTGTAGCCATTTGTCTGAACTGTTCGCACTGTGTTATCTCATGAGGTAAGTTGCATAATAAACACTTACATTTCTTTACTGCGGTTTCTGTGCGTACATTCGTCATATTGTTGCTATGATCCTCTAGTGGTGGCACTTCAGTCTGCGTCATCATCTTGTGTTGTATAGGTCGTGTATTCTTCGCGCCTCGTACTGCAGCAGTGGTTGGACCCGTCGCAGTTATCAGGTTAGCTGGAGCATAATAAACAGAAGCACGAGATAATTGTCCAAGAAATTCTACAAGCAACTCAAGACTAGGTGACACTCGTAGATCTGTATTACTAGCATAGTCTCTTTTCATAGCAAATTCACCATATTGTGCACGCTGGTACGGAGTCAGTTTTCTCAGAATGTCATTTACTAATTGCGGGTTATTTAAATAGCCGTCCGCGCGCACCGCTTTCAATAAGGATACACAGTTTCTTACTACCGCAGTAAAGCTTCGCAACTCGCCCCCACTCTCTGTTACTCGTGGTAAATCGCGCATCTTTTTCATAGCACATTCTAGAAGAAGGTTAGGATGACCGAATTCTTCTTCTAATACCTTCATAATGTCCTCAGGATCATCAGATGCCCTCAGCAGGTCCTCTACCGCCATTTTAGCTGCCCCTTGTAACGCTTGTAACGCTGTTTTTCGGAACGTGCTGCGCGCATCTCGGAACGCACTTGTGTCAAGTTGTGACATTTGTTGGTGTTGCCGGAGCCTTCTAGTTAAATTGAGAGTATCGATTGGAATGTAGTTTTAAATATGTTAATATTAATTTCGGTAGTTGAGTTTAATTAAAATTTCATTTATAATGTGATTTGGCTTCGCCGTCTTGTAAGGTTTTATCTAAAAGAAACATTTTCTGATGGTAGTAGTGACAGTTTTCGTTGGGTTCAGTTGTCATTAGATTCACCGCTTTTCGCAATTTTTGGTCGGGTCGTTATCCCAGTCGAATTCCTTTGTTGGAAAGAAATTTCGGTCTTTTTAGACCGCGACAACTTACGAGCAACATCTTCGAGGTTTCAGGTAAGAATTATTCAGTGCAGCCCATGAAAGGCGTTCAGCTTTAATGCTTTGGTAGGTGTGCTTGCAACTTAGCAAATGTTTGGTTCTTTTCAGTTGGAGCGGCGTGTCTGGACAGCGTCTGAAGACCCCACCAGCCGGGTCGACATCGATTTACAGAATTCCAAGCGGAAATCGTTTTCCCTGGTGGTGAGTTCTACTTCTCTGTTATGTGCCACCTTTTTCAGGGTTCTGTAGTGTAAATCATAACCTAATTTCAGTACAAATTGGAACATTAACATTCTTAGTGTAGGTGGTTGTGAAAAAAATTCTTACAAGGGTTGTTCTGAATTATTCCAGAAGGGAACTGTCGGCGCTGTCCTGAAAAAGCATCTGTCGGGGCCCGTTTGGGGCTATAATTTCCATTAATATCCCAGGCTTTGGTGGTTCATGATTTTATGGCTAAAAGGTCTATATTTAAGAGGCATTTATGCAAAGTTTCAAGTTTAGGAGACTCATAGTTTTCGAGAAATTAAATTTCTAAAATCAACAAATTTGGTCATAAAAAGAACACGTTTTTTTTTTTGCTTGGTAGGGTGTTCTTACCGAGTTCATACAGCCAAATTTACGTTAAATGTCATGCAAAAATGTAAATAAATCAAGAAGAAGTATATTTTTCCTTTCTGAACGAAACTTATGTCTTGTGACGTAGAAACGATAGTCTAGGCGGGTGCGAGCGAAGCGAGCACGGGACTTCGGGGCACTCCTACTTCGCCGGGTTAGGTTACATGATGACCCCCCATGCCTGCTTGCAGGCATGTTAAGAGTAAATAAATATATTTAGTTAGAACGAAATAGACTAGGCGGGTGCGAGCGAAGCGAGCACGGGACTTCGGGGCACCCCTACTTCGCCGGGTTAGGTTAGAAGGGTATGGCGGACGGTAGCTGGGCGAGCGCAGCTCGCACAGCTTCCTCCGCCATACCCTTCGGGGTTAGGTTACATGATGACCCCCCATGCCTGCTTGCAGGCATGATAACCTTGAATATCTTAAAGACTATTCTTTGTGAGGGGGAGGGGGGTTCTCCCAACTCCCCCCTCTCCTAATTGTGGTATAATTAGTTACCAAATATGACCTAATTAACCTAAAAATGGTTATAAAACTGGACATAACCTCAAAACTTTGACCTTAAATATCTCGAAAACTATGCACCTCCTAGGGGGGGGATGGTATCGGGGGACACACCCCCCCCTCCCCCCTCCCCCCCCTCACCCCCTCTCCCCCAAAATCGTGGGATATTAATGGAAATTTTTACCCAGATTATTTTCTTTTTCTCTGTATCAACTCTCTTCTGACTCGCAGTCATTGATCCACCATCCATGTTAGTGGGTGCCGACTTCTTAACAAGTAAGTTACTTCTTTTCTTGGTCTTTGTGAACACTGCATGCACTTTTGCTTCCTGTAAGGTGTTTACCCTTGTGCTTTCTAGTCCTACAGCCATGTCAACAGCGCTGTCCAAGGTCAGATTTCTTGTTTCCAGCAGCCTGTCCTTTATCGCTTTCTCATGAATTCCACATACGAACTGATTTCTCAAAGCTGTGGTGAGGAAGTTACCAAAATTGCATCCAGCTGCCATTTTCCGCAACGCGGCTATAAATTCTTTAACTGATTCCCCCTCGCTTTGGGTGCGGTGATGAAACTTGTAATACTCCGCTATTTCTAGCGGTTCGGGATCTAAATGGCATGTGAGCAATCTTACGTTTTCCTTATATGACATAGTCTCGGGCTTCGCAGGTGAAACTAAGTCGCAAAGTGTGTCGTACAACTCGGACCCAATGTAGTGTAAGAAAAATGTGTTCTTCTTGTCCTCGTTTTTAACGTTGTAGATTTGTAAAGCCCCTTCAAATCGCTGCGCCCACCGCTGGAATTTCGTTTTGCAATCATAGACTTCTATGAAATTGGGTGGAATGGCGCGACAGGCGTCCGAGCCGCCGCCGCCTGCAGCGTTATTTTCCGCCGTCATCCTTGTAATTATCTGGGTTTCAATCCACTAAATCGTCGCCAGTTGTTGTAGTGCGTCTTCGGGTGGGGCTATTTAATGAACAACTCGGTGTTGATAGACATTTTTTAATATTTAATGCACATAGAAACACACATGTCGTGGCAGACATCTTCAGAAGGAAGGGACGGTGTTGCCATACAAGAATATAACGAAACGACAGAGAGAACGAATATGACAAAATGTCTCACATTTTTTGTTACCAAAATAAAATAAATCTATTTCCTTATCTACCTCACTAGGTAGGTACTTAATACCCTTTTACTTCTATATCTGGGGGAAGTTTTGTGTAATTTATCCGAGACATTTTTGATCTCCAACCTTTTAATTCTCTCTTCTTCTTCAGTACTTATCTTAATATTGCATTTTGTAAAAATAGAAAGGCTTACTAATTCTGTAGGCCAGCTGCTTCTCAGTTTGTCTATTACCTCTCTGCCCTCTCGGTCTATAACTTTGTTTCTTGTTTACCTTTAACGATTTGCAAAATTTTCTATATAAGTTTGTTATATTCCAGGGGGCAGACATAATTTTCATGTTCTCTAAACTAATAGCTACTTTACAACCATACAAGCCTGGGTTATATGTAAATTTTAGCTGATAATTTTTGTCCTTTGTGTAAGTTATGCTCAAATCCATACCAGAGTTCTATGTAACTCAGTAAATAATACCTATCTCCTTATACACGGGTTGACCTTTTTGGAAGTTTAACAATTTTTCAGGTCTCTTGTAAAGTACCTGGGTACTTAGGTAGGTAGGTAGGTAGGTAGGTACTTACTTATTGCAATGAACCTACCTACTTATTGTTTACTTCCAGCATTTAGTTCCACTCTAATCTTCTTAGCCCCCTGGTTAGTACAAGGTAGGTAAGTACTAGGCTTTGTACTAGGTATCTCGAAGTTGAGATCTCTTTCTTGAATGTTTGACTACACATACCCTCTTATTGTTATGTACACACCTCTGATGAAAATTAAATTCTGTGGAAACTCTTTGAACTGACTGTGTTTCTTGACTACAGTAGGTACCTACTAAGTATTATTTTTACTGCATTATTTTAACTTGGTTCTTGGTGAGAAAGCTTGCAGTTCCGCTATATAAGAAATAAAATAAATAAACAAACACAAACCGCAGCTGTCATGCATGTAATAGTGATGTTATATAGTTCACTGGTGACTAATGTCATAAGCTTGAGTCGACAAAAAGAGAAACGAGCTAATTCAATGAATTCAATTGAATACTTTGTTACGGCATTTCTCTTACGACGTCCTCATTAAAACTCATAATCGCGTATCCAACAAAATGAATAACTTACGTGGTATCTAATACACCGCACATTCGTTGTCGTGTAAAACCATATTCTTTCTAATAGGTACGACTACGAATGTATAAAAAACGCAAGCAAGCACAAACGCTACGCAATCGCATTGAACTAAAATCAGTAGCATTGAATATTATATTATAAGGATTCTGGTCATACAGCGTCACTTACGATTCGCCCATCTCTTACAACTTTTTGAAAGAGATCTACCTGCCAGACATGCTGGTAATAATAGTGCAGAATGAGTCAGGTCTATCTCACCTCTCCTCTCTCTCTAGTCAAGAACTATAGGTACTCTTGTAATGCCGGTGGGAACACTCGCTCTTTTCTTTCTTTGCTAGTTGTTTAACCATGGCTCGAATTATAGATTTCTCTTTTAATTATTGTAAGTAAATAAATATTGAAATATTGTTCACACGTCATCTATGGAACGACTCTGCTAACAATCGAGGTTCATATGCTTCTCATCGTTCTTGATCAATTCTCAGCTTAGCGTATTTATGATATCTACAATGAAATCTTGATGATAATCTTGCTGCAAATATTGTAGGGCGAAATTATTTATGAATCTTGAGTTCTTTGCAATCTTGAAGGCGGGGTCCGAAGGCTGGAAGCTGCTCCGTTTCAATCATCTTGATAGCTGAATGAAGTCAATAGTTTGACATTGGTTTAAGACGGCGCGCTGTTCTGCTTCCATAATATTCTATATCGAGAACTTGGTCAGACTCATCCTCTTTTGACGTCAACCTATTCTCCTCTGTGTTTTCTATAAAAACAACGATTGTCTTATCATATGACCAATCATTTCTTTTCTGCAATTCTAGTTTCTCTTGATCGATCTCGTGTCTAATCTTCTTCAATAAGTATTTACGTTTTAATCGGACGCTACCTCCAATAAGATCAACTCTTGTCTTTTTTACTTCAAGCCCTTCTTTACGCCCTTATCATATATCCTAATTATAATTCGTTCGTAATAGCTGTCATAAGCTAAATGACACGAAACTCTTTTGAGTAGGTAATCTATATTTCGCATCACTAGCCTACAGTAACACAAACTTGAAGAAAATAAAATACTTTCCGGGATGCATCAATAACAGTTTCTACTTACTGTCAGACGTATATCTACTTCAATTAGTAGATAAGTAGATTTAATTTACTAAGTTTTGTTGCAAGTCCTACAGGAATCAGTAATGATAATTTCAGATCTCTGTTAATTATTTCTATGCAAATTGATCATTTACCTTAATACAATATTTATTTTTAACGTGCCGACGACTGCACGTCTCGGAACAGACCAACGATGTCGTTTCGTTGTTGCTCTAAACACATTATTTAGGTATGTTAAACGGAAGGAACAAATAAAAGTAAACATAGTTAATGTACAAAATGTAATTCTCATTTGAATGATAAACTGTTAGGGAATAAATAAAATCTCTTTTTGCAGTAACATTTTACTTTACTTACTTACTTTGTGTTTTTACTACTCTGAATATGTAACAAGATAATTATAACAAGGTACATCAATAGGTAGCCTTACAGACCACTATAAGCTCTCAAAGGGCCACTCTCTATTCTCTGTAATCCGCTAGAAACTTCATTCTAGCAGGCCGCTCTTGATTATCTCTTGGCCGCTAGAAACTTCTATCTAGCGGCTGGTATTTGTTATCTCTTGGCCGCTAGAAACTTCATTCTAGCGGGCTGGTATTTATATCTCTTGGCCGCTAGAAACTTCATTCTAGCGGGCTGGTATTTATATCTCTTGGCCGCTAGAAACTTCATTCTAGCGGGCTGGTATTTATATCTCTTGGCCGCTAGAAACTTCATTCTAGCGGGCTGGTATTTATATCTCTTGGCCGCTAGAAACTTCATTCTAGCGGGCTGGTATTTATATCTCTTGGCCGCTAGAAACTTCATTCTAGCGGGCTGGTATTTATATCTCTTGGCCGCTAGAAACTTCATTCTAGCGGGCTGGTATTTATATCTCTTGGCCGCTAGAAACTTCATTCTAGCGGGCTGGTATTAATATCTCTTGGCCGCTAGAAACTTAATTCTAGCGGGCTGGTATTTATATCTCTTGGCCGCTAGAAACTTCATTCTAGCGGGCTGGTATTTATATCTCTTGGCCGCCAGAACCTTCTCTCTGGCGGGCTGGTATTTATATCTCTTGGCCGCCAGAACCTTCTCTCTGGCGGGCTGCTGTATTCTCTGTAATTTAGTCAATCAAGTTAGTACATCTAATCAAGTACCTACACATGTGAAACTTGCAGGCCTCCCGACCTCAAAAGAAAAAAAAAAGCATCTCCACCATTTTATCGCGAAGTTTACTACCTGCGATAAGAAATTATACATAAACTCTATAATTACATAATGAAATGTCAACAGTTAAGACATCTTACTATTTTGTGTCTCTCTGGTTTCTTACTATTAACACTGTCACAAAGGAACTTTATGTTCTTCTCTTGAAAGACCTCCACCTGCCCCTTATAGTCTTTCCCTAACCAGCCAAGTTATCATTTCTCTCTCTATATATTTATCATCATCCTGCCTCACCTCAGTGAGTCTAGCAATCTATACCTATTCTAATGTGACAGTATCAATGTTCTGTGCTCTCTTTACACACAGTACTGAGGAACCCTCCTCAGGTTTCAATGGTAACTTCTCTGTAACCATTTCTCTCTTGTAGATCTGATTCTCTAAAGTTCTTATTGTAGCTGAAATCTAGACAATACATATTTTCCGTATACCACAACGTGGCTATAAGAAATATATCCGAAATTACTTACATAGTTTAGGAAGGAAATTAACTCACCGGCTTTCCTTACGTTATCTCTAACGTTACCTCATTGCATCATCTTTACTTTGTATCCAAGATATAAGTGCGGTTATTTTTCACCTCCTTGACGACCTCTCGCTACGACCGCTCGAGACCCAAGAAGCGCGCGCCGGCTGGGCGACGCTATTTAAGCGTACGTCAAACGTCACCGCGCCAACCTCACTCCGGTCGATTATAACAATTCTACCCTCAACTATTTGAGAACGTTAAAATAACTGGAAAAATCTAATCACCAGTTAACCTCTAAAAGCATGTGCCATTTCTGACACATCCAAACTCAAACTTACCAACCTAACGGCAAAGAGCCTCGTCTACATCTCTATGGTAGGTACGTTCGCAATCTTCGCGACACAATGTGTATATTTTTACGACTATGGCAACAATTTCCCTTATAAAATTAGTTCCATTGAAATTCTGCAATATGACGAGGTTTATTATTTCTTTGGTCGGGCTTTATTAAAATGATTTACTTTGAATATTACAGCATCGAAATAAACACAATGTTCAATCTCTCGCGCTTTATCCACAGAAGAAAAATATGTACCTCTGACTCCAATTACTTAAATAGCGGTCACAACTAACTACCTGACTGTACTACAAGAAGTAGGTAGGTACATTCTTATTTACACGTTACTACGTTTAAAAAAACCTCAAAACACTAATACACAATTGTAAACAATCAATTTTAACCTTACAGACGCACTTGGTCATATAAAAAATGAGAATCCTGGTTTATTTCTTGATGAATATAAACATCCATATACGGAACAATATCTCCTGTAATTTGGCATTGTTTTATTATTTGTTTCTCTAAATCGCGCAAAAAATATTGAAATAGCTATTTTACGCCCGTTTGAAAGAGCGCGCTACACCCCTAACTGTTTTGGGTGTTTTCAGCCTGAAGTAACCAGAGATTTCGAAGCGCGCCAAAATGACACTTTTGTATGGAGTTACACTACGGTATACGGTGCCACTGGGTATCGATTTTGAAAGCAATCCGTTCAGAAACAAAATAGTTCAAAATGGCGGCCAATTTTTACAATTTTGACCTCAGATTCGTCATTGGACACCACTGGGGACCCTGGGAAAATTGGTTTGAACCAGATCTAGTAAGTAGTTTTTTTTTAATACGTCATTAATCGTAAACAGCAATTTACCTTCCACTATTATTAAAACATCGATCAAAGTTACAACGAACTACAAGAACTTTTATATTATGTTACTTGCAGTTACGGTCGTTACAGAACCCTTCATGAGCGAGTCCAACGCGCCCTTGGCCGCTTTTTTTCACAAATTTTATTTTCAGCTACACTCCCTTTAGCACCTACAATCAGTTTTTTTTAAAACAAACACACAAAGCGTAACAACAACAAACAAAGCGTAACAGACAGACAGAGTTACCTTCGCATTTTTAATATTAGTAGGGATAATAAGCAAAGCACACTGCAATGATACTTCTGGGATCTACAATAATAAAAATCAAATGATAAAGTTTTAAATTTTAAAGATCGCGCCTAGAACGATCTATAGATAAAAATGCATGTTGGATGACCACGCCAATACTCCCTCTAGGTACACTCTCGTATTGTCATTCATGATGTCTCGTCGAGAGTCGAGACCACAGAATACCAAATAGTAGTCGAGTCGAGTCAAAAGTCGAGTCGAGCGAGACTTCGAGACGCATCACATGGCGCCAATATTATATCGTCGGCTTAAGTCGCAAAGCTCTTAACTCCGTCACACCAAATTTTACAGGAGACACAAAAAACTTAACTATGAAAAAAATTGTATGAAGACTTGTTTTGTTTTTTTTTACAAACAATTATAGTAGCAGGTAGAAATCAGATTTCGAGAAAATATTCGATGAAAAGTCAGTTTAAGTAAATAAACATGGAGTTACGAGGTTTTACTAAAATAATACTAACTTTTTGTAGGAATTAAGTGTTTTGCTACAAGAATAAACGTTAGGTTACCAAATCGATTCAAGATACGATTTTAATTACCGTGACCTACAATGGCTTTCAAGTTTCAGTAAGTTTTCAAGGGACATTTATTTTATGGACTGTTTACGCTGCTGCCAGTTCATTTTTCTTAACAAAGGAAAATAAACGAGACGAGGCATTAATGTAAATGGCGAGTATATCTCACACCTTCGATTTGCCGACGACATAGTTATAATGGCTAAGTCGTTGCAGGAGCTCCAGGTCATGCTGACCAGCTTGAATTAATCTTCTCGACGAGTTAGTCTTTGTATGAACTAGGACAAGACAAAACTTATGTTTAACGCGCATTTCGTACCTGGATCGATTACCGTCGATAGAATACCTCTTGAAATTGTCAATTATTATGTCTACCTTGGGCAAAGTAATCAAAGTACCCAGTTGGGTAGAAACTAGATACTTCGTGAGGGAAGCCGATAAAGGATTCAATTAGACTGGGCAACTTATCACTGGTCAAATACAAAAGTCTTCCCATCCGTCATGACCTACGGTGCTGAAACGTGGACGCTGACTGTGGTACTAGTCCTCAAAATAATTTAAATTTGCTCAGCGAGCTATGCAGAGAACTATGTTCGAAGTTTCTCTGATGGA
This sequence comes from Teleiodes luculella, assembly GCA_948473455.1. Lineage (NCBI taxonomy): Eukaryota > Metazoa > Arthropoda > Insecta > Lepidoptera > Gelechiidae > Teleiodes > Teleiodes luculella. The sequence goes on from OX419582.1 coordinate 11,067,183, forward strand.
TAAAATCCGAAACTAGGAAATTCATTGGAGAACCAATGTAAACGACATAACCACTCAAATAAGCAAGCTAAAGTGGCAGTTAACTGGTCACATTTGTCGCAGAACCGGTTATCCATGGTTGGCCGAATGAATTTTACACTTGAGGCAGTGGCTGAATGGGGCAAAGCCAATCTTGTGAGATTCAATGCCAACAAAACGCAGGCGTGTCTTTTCTCCCACATTCCATGGAAAGGTGGACATGGACAAGATGTATCATGATACACCTTTGCCGATGTCTAAACACCTAGAGTTTCTTGGTGTGAGGCTCTCCTCAAACATTGGTTTTGGGGAGTCCATCAAGGCCAAAAATTGCTGCTAAAAACTTGGCGTCCTTTTTAAGGTCCGGCGGTATTACTCCAGAATAGATTCTACAGTTATACCAAGCACAAGTTCGTTCATGCATGGAGTAGGTACTGCTGTCCACCGATTCAAGGGCATCCAGCTGATACTTGGCAGAGCCATCCTGCCAAGTATCGGCTGAATGCCCTTGGATCTGTGGACCGTAGAGCTTGAAGACTCATTGGCGATTACCAACTTGCAACGACCAACTAAGACCAAGCTTCAAAGCTTGGAGCATCGATGCAAAGTCGCCAGCCTCTCGGTTTTTATAAGGTGTATCATGGGGAGTATTGGGGAGTGTTCTCATCTCAAGCACTTCACGAACTTATCCCTCCAACCAGATTCGGTTACCGGTATACGGGGCGCCGTAGGAAAAACCACCCACATGTGGTCGAATTCCCCTTAGTTTGCACCAAGCGCTTTGCGTCTTCCTTTTTGATGCGTACAGCCAGAGAATCGTACAACCTTGGTGTCTTCATCGAGAGTGAATAGGCATTTTCTGGGTGAGCGTGTTCTATCATCGGCCACGTCGTCGCTTTCCACCAGGTGAGACTGGTCAAAGGCAAGCCCATAGTTAATAAATAAAAATCGCTGGAGTAAGCAGGTTCTGCACTGAAGACCACGTCTAGGTAAACGAAGTGTAGAACGCCCATGGCTAGATGTAGCGACGATGATCTGAAAAAGAGGCCTAGAGGAGTGGACTGTCGTTGGTTGCTAATGATGATGATGATCAAAGGTTTCGCTGTACGTCGAAAAACCTTTTTTTGATACCTGGAGATGATGGTTTACTCTCAATTTTACAAACAATAGACATCGTTAAAATGCTTAGTGTGACGGTTTATTATCAGTTTCAGTATCTCACATAATAATCATCTTTTACTATTTGTTTTAGAGGATTTATTGGTGCTAACAGTGATTCTTAGTGCATCTCGAACAGTACTGCGCGGGGGGACTTACGTGGTTAGCTTTAACAAAATAGCGTGCCTGGAGTTGCGAGGTTTTCTATTTCGGGTTTTAAACAGTAACGGATTTTTTGACGTTTTTAAGAGTTTTTCTATTGATGCGTTCAGAAATTATCTATCGAATGGTATCAAAATGTCAATTTGTAACGAGGTGCACTGCGTGCTACCTCGTTGCCACGTTTTTCTACTTCATTTCTCACCTCATTTACATTTCTCATCTAAATTCAAATATATTTAATTTTGGAATTCATTCAAAATCATCCGTCATTCATCCATTTTTTATTATTCATTCCATCTACAACTTTTATCCTAGTCGCATCTGTGTTTTTTTACCATATTAAAATGTGTTTGTTTTCGTGTTAATACTTTTCCCAATATACCTTTTAAAGTTCAAAAGTCTTTGTTAATAACTCTGTGGTGTGGACGTGGTAAACTCAGTTCGTGTGTGTGTGTGTTTATCACACTTCCACCTGTTGAACATATTAAACGTAGTTACCCCGCAGGCTCGTTCAGGAACTAGACGAGCCGCGGGTGTAACACTGGCGCCCCTTCGTGGTTCCCGAATCCGCATTTAATAAGTTTCAGGTAAAACTTCCTGAAAAAACCAGGCGGAAACGCTATTCTCCCCATGGTAGTTGCTGCCCCTCAAGAGCCCCTCTACAGGTCTGCGGTGACGACAGCCTGGTTGCGGCGGTTGCTGTTGCCCCTACAAGCTTCAGACGACACCCCGGTTGCGGCGGTTGCTGTTGCCCCTACAAGCCCCAAAGTCCAGGGCAAGTCAGTTCATCGCACTAGAATTATTCGGCATAGAGTTACGGAGTCGCAAGGCGTGCCGCGGGCGTGACACCTCGAGCTTCGCCAAATCAAGCATTTCCCCCCCCCTAAAACTATAAACCCCACCTATTCCAGAAGAAAACACCATTTAACTAACGTTATTTAAGCAATAAAATTTATTTAAAACACAATATTATAGTTAGGTAGGATTTTCTTCTAGGGTCTTCTTTTCTTTGTGTGTTTTATTTGTGTTTTTATTTGTGTGAAGTATACATTTTCATTCCCTGTCATCCATATATTATTGTAGTCCATATTTTATTTGTATAATATTTCACCTGTAACAAACATTATATATACTATACAAGCATATTACTCTCATTAATCAGACAAAAAGACCTCCACGTTACTTGGGTTGGTCACAAATGTGACTGGAACTAATACCCTTGTAACGGCGGAAATACATACACATAAGACGCTAGGCTCTAGAGGCCGACTACAGCGACTTATTTTATTCACATATTTTTTACCATACAACATCATATCCTACAGTATTACTCACCTTTGTTCACATTAAAATATTTCCAAATATTTCAAAAAACCACATTTTATTAGTTATTTACATTAATTAGTAACATCTATCAAATCTGACTTACTACACTGACACACCACAATCATAGACACAATTTTTTTTTTCTTAATAAAATTCTCTTTAGGTAGCTCAATATGGAACCTTCCGAGTTAAGGGGCTCTACAACGCCAATGACCTTGAGCATTCCGTCTTCCTTACACCCCACCTTACCCTTCCTCACCTCTCCATTAGTACGTATAATTGACGTGTGCTGCCATCCAGCGAAAGATAGTTGTACCGCGCGCGCGCGATGTTAACAACAGTCAAGTGTAAGTCATTTAATATCGACATCTGACGGATAACCGTCGTACTCTTGTAAAGTGTGAAGTAGTATAGACCTGAATCCACATATTTTTCATTTGTTTATAATTAAAACTAGTGTTCTTTTTTTTTTTTTTCAATTTATGTGCAAGTGTTTTATGGAGTAAGTTTCTCCGTGTATACATGCGTTTTGTTAAGTAAAAGTGAGGATGGTAGTAAAGGAATAGTTGTGATAGACTGCAACAACTAAAACGAACTATTCATTAAAAAAATAAAAATATGTATTTATTTTATTTTATTCACATTTTATTAAATCCACTTAAGAACTAAGAATACAATGATTATTTTTGTATGGAAGGTGGTGCCTTTATTTTTTTTTCTCCCGACCACTAATTAAACTTTCGTATTATAAAAAACATTCGTCTTATAAAAAATAATTTTTAACAAAAAAGAAACGACTTCAAACATTTAACTAAAAAGCAAAAAATAAAACTTTGCACAAAGTATACGTATCTTCATTTAGTTAAATAGAAATGATTAAATAATTATTTTATAATGTTGAAGTCAGACAATTCGGATTAGGTACTTGAAACAAATTAATTCATTTTAACTAATATCTATCTATCTATCCGTGCTTTTTTAACCGTCTTACAAACGAAGCCCAATGTATATGCCCGTGATATAGAATATCTTGGCAATGTTATTTTTTTTTTAAGAAAAAAAATCTAGGATTTTTTTAATAAAATAATCGATCGAGAGATCGAAAAATGTGTTTATCTCATATTTTTCTTTTGTTTTCCCATTATTTACGATTCTCACGCATGCGCAAATTGTTACTAAATTGTAAATATTATGTACAGGTTGATTCAAAATTATTTTGCATTATTTTATTTTACTTCACGGTTTTATTATTTTATTGATAAAAAAAAAATAACATTGCCAATATATTCTATATCACGGGCATATACATTGGGCTTCGTTTGTAAGACGGTTAAAAAAGCACGGTGTATTATAAAGAGGAAAGGTTTGATTGTTTGATTGTTTGTTTGTTTGTTTGCATCGAATAGGCTCCGAAACTACTGAACCGATTTCAAAAATTCTTTCACGGTTTGGAAGCTAATTCACCCTGAGTAACATAGGCTATATTTATTTTCAAAAAAATTAGGGATCCTTATTAAAACTTCAATAATGTAACCCAAGGTGTAAAAAAAATACGTAAAATATTCCTAATAATTGAAAATGCTCCGAAAGTACTGAACCGATTTTGGTGAAACTTGGCACAAAGTTAGAATAGACCTTAGGAAAGAACAAAGCCTACAATTTACCGCGGGAAATTTTCTCATTCCCACGGGAAAAAATGTTAAAGCGGGCGGAGTCGGTACAAAGAAGACACAGGCTAACTTCTACCGCGGGAAAATTCCTCATTCTCACGGGAAAAACTATTAACGCGGGCGGAGCCGCGGCGGGAAGCTAGTAATATTATAAAGAGGGAAGGTTTGATTGTTTGTTTGTTTGCATCGAATAGGCTCCGAAACTACTGAACCGATTTCAAAAATTATTTCACTGTTGAGAAGCTACATGATCGCTGAGTAACATAGGCTAGATTTTATTTAAAAAGAAAAAATAAGGGGTCCTTACTAAAACGTGCTAAAAAAAATACCTGAAATATTCCTAAGAAACCACTGAACCGATTTTGGTGAAACTTGGCACAAAGATAGTATCAAATGGAAGTCTCTGTTTTTTTCTACATAGTTAAGTATATTGCTGTTTGTACGAACTATGAAGTTTTGATCAATTTTGTGTGCCTTGCCTTGTTTTTCCTATTTCTATTTTTTTCTTCTTTTTTTCAATCGCTTTAAGTATGTAGGGCGGATCTCTTATTTGCAAATTCCGTGGATGTCGAGGATCAACTAATTGGGTAGCAAGCAGTCCATGTAAAATCTTGTCAACTTTTCTTCCATATTTTTATGCCAAAAGTCATCATCTCGTTCTATAACTTCGACTTTTATCGACTCGCTATTTGATCTGATTTTTCTTCCACCGTTGAAATTTGGAACTAAAACAAAAAAAACAATACATATAACACTGGAGCAAAGCAAACTAAAAGTAGTTTTATATTAAATACTCAATAAAACAACGCACCTCATCTTCACTGTCTTTATGCATCATACTGATAATAATTTCATTTGACTGCGGTCTCAGTTCTTCGTATGTAATGCTGAAAAACCAACACAATATATTTATTTATAAATGTAAAATTTTAAATGTTTGCATTTTCATTCACTAGGTATTCCAAATTTCATCGAACATAATATATTATTAATATTTATGAATGAAAAAGTAATGAGGTTAATTCTCAAAAAAAGACGCTATGAGCTTCAGGTCTATAATCAACCGTAGATTGCCTCGAAGTACTGAAAGTGTAAATTAATGACGCAAGATCTTTATATATTTTCAGAGAGTACTTGTTCTGCTTATGAAACGAAAAACTTTTCTAGAATATAGACAAAACCGAAAAAAAAAATGTTTTGACCTTCTTAGAAAATTAGGTACCTACTCGACCAGCTGACATTATTTATACATTATTATTTTACAAAAATAAAATTGGTTAAAAAATCATTATAAAAGTCTAGGAAATAAATGAAATAAAAATATTTCTAATGTCTCTCGGAGATTAGAACTCTAGCTTGTAGATTTATAAGGCAGACATTCTACCGACAACGCTGTTTGACTCTCTGCGGAAGACGTTGAAATTGTGTATCTAGTTCTGTTGAAAACATTACAATCCTACACACCAAAACTCGATGAAGCTCGATGTTTATTGCACAAAATATTCACACAAGTACCTTTTCCTGTTTTGTTTTGTTTTATGCCATAGTTTTTTAGATTTGATAAAACTAGAAATAAAATACCAGTTAGTAATAACAAATAATAATATCTGTACTTACCGATTTTCATTTATTTTTGCCAGTTTTTCTAAGCGAGCTCTTTTTATTTTGGATACTTTGGGCATTTTGCTGGCCGTGCACACAATATTTAAAAACCAAGAAAGTGTCCAAAATTATAAAATAAGAAAATAACCCGTATAAACCGAAACAATAAACAAAACTTCCAAACACAATCGAAAATAATTTGCGTGAATTTTTAGCGACGAGCGACACAAGTTCACCGTATGAAGGCCGTGAGCCGTCTGCCGCCCGTCGCCCGCGCAGGGCCCCGCATCGCGAGTTTTGCACGAATTTGATGTTTTATTTATTTTTACAAAAACTACTAATCATAATAAAAAACTGTACCACAGTTTCATAGTTTACATGTCTGTCGACCTACAAATATATATTTCATTGTTGTAAGTAGCAAATTGGGAAAGCTGAATTGGTTTATGTAACGAAAAGAGGGTTCAGGGAAATCTGTATACTTCACAAACTAGTTTTTTTTCTAAAAATGTTCAACCAAGAAATTGTAAAGCTTGAACGAAGCTACAACATATATTAATTGCAAATTTTTCACGTAATGACAAAGTAAACTTTATAGAGTTTATAAGTGACCAAAATCGTCGTAGAGCCCCTTAAATAAACCAGAGGTTCTATATGAACTAAAAATCAGAAATATATCCCATATAACAACCCAAACTGCGGAAGAATTGCGGGAAATGCTCATTTCCGCAATTCAATCAAACACGACTGTAGTAAATGTTAGCCCAAATAATTTCGAGACAGACAGTACCGACATATCTAGGTGCCTCGCCCTTTTAGAAGCGTGCCTAAATTCTTTCCCCCAACGTAGGAATAAAATTCCTACCTACCTATTCCATATTAGAAATCGCCTAAACCTCATCGATTTATCCAGCGACTCGTTAACTACCGACCAGCTTTCGACTTATAATTCCCTTTTTATTAAACTCACTCTATACGAATCCCAATATCTCGCCCTTATAAACCCCGCATCTCTACCTACGACTACGTACCACTCGGCTGAGTCTGTACAAACCCTTCCCGCTACCTACTAATTATTTTGAAACCCTCACTGAAAAGCTATTATCTTTATCGGATGGTAAAACATCAGATTTCAAACGCTTTACCTTTAAAGGTGACGGTTGTCCCAAAGAATTCATCCAGAACCTTGAGGAATTCGCCTCTGCCCGCAACATCTCTGATAAATCACTTTATAATCATGTTTACGATATTTTGTCAGGCGTAGCTCTAGACTGGTTTCGAGTCCATAAAGACACAATTAAGGACTGGAGTTCTTTTAAAGTTTCCCTCCTGAAAGACTTCGAAATACATGACTATGACTACACACTTAAAAAACAAATTGACCGTAGAAAACAGCTACCAAATGAACGCATAATTATATATTTTTCTCAAATGGAAACTCTATTCTCAAAATTACACGAACCAATTTCCGAAAAGGAGAAAATAGACATACTTCTCCGTAATTTGTTACCACAATTCAGTTTACGTATTACCCATAACGACCTCAACTCGATAGCCTCGCTTTTCGAATCATGCAAATTTTCTGAAAAACTTTTGCAAGTCAATAATCACTCTTTATTCTATTCTCATTCCCCTACTCCTCCGGATAAACCTTCCTCTTCTTATAAGCAAAACTCCCTTACCCCTCCTCCTCCTCATATACCTAAATTTCCTTTTACTAACGTTTACTCCGTTAAAAGGTCCAGCGAAGTTTTAACAACTTTCGATTGCCCTCGTTGTAGAACAAACTCACATCTCCTTGCTAACTGCACAAGTACCCAAAGAGTTTGTTATCGTTGCGGTAAAAAAGATTTTATCTTTACCAACTGTCCAGATTGTCAAAAATCGATCTCCAAAAAAAACTAATTAGGGAGTGTATCCACAAACCACCCGAATTCGATAAAAACGATTGGAATAATTGGCTAAATTATATTAAAATTTTTTCTAATACATATAATGTGCATACACTCCTATTTAAGAATATTTCTGACTTTGAACGTCCTTATATTCATATTAAGGTCAATGAATTGACATTAAATGGTTTACTTGATAGTGGAAGCGCTATAACCATTTTAGGAAACAATTCCCACGAAATATTACTAAAACATGGCTTATCCCTACAAAACTCCCTGAAAATATTTGGAACCGTCGCTAACGGCCAAAAAATTAATTCTATTGGTACAATCTCCCTCCCTGTTGTCTTTAGAAATACCTTTTCAATCATCACTGCGCACGTCATGCCTAGTGTGACTGAACCCTTAATCTTAGGAATTGACTTCTGGAAAACCTTTAAGTTGGCTCCAAACATTTTAAATAATATTAATTCCCATAAACTCCGCAGTAATACAACTTTTCTAGTTAATACCCCCCGTTCACATATTTTTCCTTATCTTTCTTTATCTGAGTCCCAGCGTAGTATAGCTGATTTACTCATTGAGAAATTCAAGAGAATTTCTACCGAAACACAACCTCTTGGTAAAACTCATCTTGCTGAACACCATATAGACACTGGTGAACATGCTCCCATTAGGCAACGGTGTTACCGTTTATCACCAGAGAAACAAAAAGCCCTTAAACAGGAGGTCGATGACATGCTGAAACTAGATGTTATTGAACCTTGTGAAAGCCCCTGGCTTAGTCCTGTAATCATCACCCCTAAAAAAGATGGTACTTGGCGTTTTTGCGTAGATAGTCGAAAATTAAACGATATCACCTTAAAAGACGCATATAAATTACCCTTTATCTCTGATATTCTAGATAACTTGAAGGACAGTAAATATCTTTCTTCTATTGACATTGCCAAAGCTTTTTGGGAAATCCCGCTACGAGTTGAGGATCGCCCCAAAACTGCTTTTCATGTACCAGGTCGTGGTATGTACCAATTCAAGGTAATGCCCTTCGGTCTAACTAATGCCCCTGCTACACAACAGAGATTTTTGGACACTTTACTTTCTGACTTAATGTGCGACAACTCCGTATTTTGCTACTTAGACGACATAGTTATTGCCACAGACACATTCGAACGACATGTCGAACTTCTTAATAAACTTCATTCTAAGCTATCTCAAGCTAATATCACAATAAATTTCCCTAAATGTTCTTTCTTCCGTGAAGAACTTAAATATCTTGGTTATATTATTAACAAAGACGGTCTCCAAACAGATCCTACCAAAATTCAGGCTATTCTTAATATCCAAACTCCTAAGACAGCCAAAGACGTTAAGAGATTTCTCGGTACCGCTAGTTGGTATAGACGTTTCGTTCCTAACTTAAGTACTTTAGCAGCCCCACTTACCAAACTTACTTCTACCAGTAAAAAAGCTCCCCCGTTTAAATGGTCATCTGAGGCAGATCAAGCTTTTAACGACATTAAAAAAGCCTTAGTAAGTACCCCTATTTTGTCATGCCCTGACTTCTCTAAACCATTCGCAGTACATTGCGACGCTTCTGCTTACGGAATCGGTGCAATGCTTACACAAGAATTCGACGGTGTAGAAAAACCGATTGCTTACATGAGCAAGTCCCTCTCTACTTCCCAAAGAAATTATTCTATTACTGAACGCGAACTTCTTAGTGTTATTACTGCTCTCGAACATTGGCGTAGTTATTTGGACAATGGACAGAAATTTATTATATACACAGACCACTCAGCCTTACAATGGTTTTGCTATCATGATGCTGCCTACAGTCTTCCGGAAGCGGTGAGGCTGTTTCAAGAAATTTATGGGATCAGCGTGTGTCCTCGGACAATCTTAGGAGCCAAACAGCGGTTCCGAGATTGGGGCATATTCATGCCTCGAGGTGATGCTGGGAGACCACGAATTTCCTATCGCACGGAAGAAGACATACTGGATTTCTTCAACCGTCACCCAATGGCCAGCACAAGGGATGCAGCTGCTGTGTTTCATTTGAGTGACCAGTACGTGTGGACAGTTTTAAAAAGAGACCTGCGTCACCCTTACCGGTTCCTGCGCGTCCAAGAGCTGCTGGAGCGTGACCATGCGCCTAGGGTGGAGTTCTGCCACTGGCTGCTAAGGAACCGAGATTACAACGTTCTGTACACCGACGAGTGCACTTTTACCAGGGTGGGATTGTTTAACTATCACAATTCCCACTATTGGTCGCAAGAGAACCCTCACCTGGTGCGACCTGATCATTTTCAGCATCGGTTCAGTGTGATCGTGTGGGCCGGTGTGCTCGGAGACCAGTTGCTGGGGCCAGTGTTCCTGGACCGCCTCAACGGGGCCACCTACCTCCGGCACCTGCGTGAGGAGCTGCCGGAGCTGCTCGCCGACGTGCCACTCAGGCTGCGCCGCTGGCTGTACTATCAGCACGATGGAGCACCAGCGCACTACACGCGGCAAGTCCGCAGTTTTCTGGACGAGCAGTACCAGGGCCGGTGGATCGGACGCGGGGCTGTCATTGCCTGGCCACCACGGTCACCGGACTTGACGACGTTGGATTTCCATGTCTGGGGTCGCGCAGCTCGCCCTCCTGCAGTCCCTTGGGCTGCACGATGTACAGTCTCAGCCTCACTCCTCTTGCCTCCTCCATCGGCTCCGTTGTATGTGTGTGTGTGTGTGTGTAGTGTATGGACAGGACGGCCACACTATTTCCAGTGCTGAACAATTGCGTGCGCGAATAGTGAGTGCCTTTGAAACAATGAAACGTGACAGAGACACGTTAAATTCTTTAAAGAGAAACTTAGTGAGAAGGGCCCGTTTGTGCATTTCACAGAGTGGAGGACATTTCCAGCAGTTATTGTAAATATGTGAACTTATTATCTTGTAAATACTGTAAGTACCTAAATAATTGTGTAAATAGTAATGAACTGCTGACTTTTAAACACGCCGAGTCAGTCAAGAAGTCATTGTGATTACCTACTTGTTGTAGTTATTTTATTGTTGAAAACCTATGATATGAAGGTACTACTATCAACTTGCCGACAAATCTTGTACTTTTATCTCAGTAAATTTCACATTAGGTATCACAATTTCTTGTTCACTAACTTGCCAGTCCAAAGCCTATTAAAGTGTGATGGGAAGTCAAGAATTGTATTATCTACTTGCATAGCTATGTTATTTAAGTTAAGTGTTTACCTACCTATGTTACATAAAAAGATATGATTAAATGAATTCGATGCAAAATGGTTTTTTATTCCAATTGTCTGTAGAGAGAAATAATTTGAATTCGCCATCCAACCCGTTAGAGCTGTCGGGTAATAATACCTAAGAACAACTGCAATCCCCGATTCCCCTGCTGAACTGTTAAGCGATATACCTAGCAACTTGCTACAAGAGAGGCATTACCATTACCTACTTCAGCAGTGGGCCTAACAGTAGTACCTATTAATAAAAATAATAATGGATTGGTTTAGGGAGGACTTCCGGTTAGCAGTTGTCAAGTGTAGATTATTGTTTTTTGGCTCCGCGAATTTCTACAAAAATCAGTGCAATTTCCGAGTGGTGACGGTGCTGGAACACGCCAAAACACAGGCGGGACGGAGACGAAACAGTGCAGCAATAGTTTTCAGACGAAGTCGCACGTATTTCAAGGAAAAACGCTGAAAAACCGAGGGAATCAACAGTCAACACATACACATAAATATAAACAGATAAGTACCTAACCTAAAATTATAACGGCGAAGAGCCAGACGCACTTCCGCGTTTTGACAGTTGAATGACAAGAGGCTGACAGCTAGAGTAGTACTGCCATTAGCAAAAAAATAACTTTGGCTGCGTTCCTGCGAAAAAGTGTTGCCAGTCCAAAGCCTGTTAAAGTGTGATGGGAAGTCAAGAATTGTATTATCTACTTGCATAGCTATGTTATTTAAGTTAAGTGTTTACCTACCTATGTTACATAAAAAGATATGATTAAATGAATTCAATGCAAAATGGTTTTTTATTCCAATTGTCTGTAGAGAGAAATAATTTGAATTCGCCATCCAACCCGTTAGAGCTGTCGGGTAATAATACCTAAGAACAACTGCAATCCCCGATTCCCCTGCTGAACTGTTAAGCGATATACCTAGCAACTTGCTACAAGAGCAACATAATATAACATAATAATAATAGAACATAATATGACTAACCGGACATCTGCTTCTATTGAGCAGAGTAGTAGCATAAATAACCAATACTTGGAATCTATTCCTAGTATTTTAAACTAAACCATACGACAAAAGAGAGTATCTCTGGCACTGACTTGGGAAACAGTAGTGTAAATAATGTTAATTCAAATTACCCAAGCTTTAATATTTTTCCAAAAAATATATCACGCAGTAAAAGTAAATGTATTTTAAACGTGGTGCATCAAAATATTCAGGGAATGTTAGGTAAAGATTTAGAAATTGAGTTGTTCGTTAACTGTAATAAAATTCATATTTTGTGTATAACAGAGCATTGGCTTAGAAAGCATCAGTTAATGTTCAACTTTAGCAATCACCACGTTGCAAGTTCGTTCAACAGAGAAAAAGCAAAATGTGGCGGCTCCTTAATACTCATTGACAATACTTATACTTTTAAAGAACGAGTAGATATAGTGAGCCTATCTGTTGAACAAACTATTGAAATTGCCTGCATAGAACTCGAGCGGCTTGTTGTAATGAGCGTATACAGACCCCCTGCGTCATCATTTGATTTATTTGAAAAGAAAATGGATGAAGCTTTGTCTAAAATTAGTGATAAAAATAAAGGAATCATTGTTTGCGGGGATTTTAATGTAGATCTGTTGGAGGTAAATAGCCTAAGTAATAGAATTCAATCGTTATTTTTGTGTCACGATCTTGTGAATCTTTTCTTGGAGCCTACTCGAATTACCGCTACGTCTAAAACGTGTATTGACAATATTTACTCGAATGTTCCTTACACTTACAAGTCAGTTTTAAATAAATTGGGTTCAGATCACTCCGGTGTGGTGGGATCCTTCAATATCGAGATTAAAAAGGAGCAAAGGAAAGATGTCACATGCGTGCCTATTACTGAAAACAGGATAAGCCTGTTTTCCCTATAACGCTGCGTTATAGGGAAAATATTATAGAAAAGTTGCCGAAACTACTTTATTGTGAGGATCCAAATCAATTATATAACTCGGTATTTAGTTTAGCAAAAGACGAATAATTATGATGCTGTGTTTAAACCAAAATTATTAAAAGTCGGTAATAAAATGTCATTTAAAGATTGGGCTACAGTGGGAATTCACAGAAGCAGACGAAAATTGTATGATCTTTATGAGGAAAGATCATATAACAAAAATACTGCTTTTCTCGATTATGTTAAAAAAAACTATTCAAAATTATTTAAACGTATTTGTGCCGTAGCTAAATCAAATTTTATTAACAATAAAATTAAATCGAGTCAAAACATAATGAAAACTACTTGGCAAATTATAAATAGTGAAACTGGAAAATCCAGGCAAACAAATAATAATTTTAAGCTAAAAATAGATAATCAAGTTTTGAGTACAGACTTAGACGTAGCAAAAGCTTTTGAAAATTTCTTTGCGGATATTCCTGTTTCAACTACTAATTGTTTAAACTCGTCTCCTACTGCAGCTGAATCTACTCTAAAAAATAATGTAGATAAATGTACAAATCATTTTAAATTTAGGCACGTCACTAGTGCGGATGTTATAAAAGCATTCAAGTCTTTAAAAATGAAAAAGACTCCCGATGTCCATGGCCTTTCAGTAAAAATTGTAAGTTCTGTAATAGACTGTAAAGCACCTCACCTGAGTTTTATATTCAATCAATGTATAGATAGTGGCGTGTTTCCTGACATGATGAAGCTAAGTAAAGTCATACCTTTGTTTAAAGCCGGCAGCACATCAGACCCCACTAATTTCAGACCCATTTCGATACTGCCGACTCTTAGTAAAATATTTGAAAAGCTTGTGTTAAACCAGTTGCAGGGTCATTTTTATCGTAATAATTTGATGCATGTAAATCAGTTTGGATTTACACGGGGTCGCTCAACAGCTGATGCTGGTGTTGAGCTTATTGATAAAATTTTTGATGCCTGGGAAGACTCAATGGATGCTATAGGTGTCTTTTGCGACTTATCCAAGGCTTTCGATTGTGTCGATCATGGCACCCTTGTCAGGAAGCTAAGTCACTATGGTGTTAAGGATCAGGCACTCGGTCTTCTGAAGTCTTATCTTACGGATAGGGTTCAGATGGTCGATGTTAACGGACAAAGGTCTCCGGGGTCTAAAATAGGTATGGGTGTCCCGCAGGGTTCCATTCTTGGTCCTTTTCTATTTTTAGTATATATAAATGATTTACCGTATCTCATAAAGGGAAAACATGGGTTAGTATTGTTTGCGGATGATACATCTTTGATTTTTAAAGTTAAAAGGCAACAGTTAGACTATGACGACGTAAACCATGCTATCTATGACGTAGTTAACTGGTTCACAATTAATAATTTGCTTCTTAATGGAAATAAAACTAAATGCGTGAAATTTGTACTACCAAATGTTACTCCAGTAACAACTGATATATTAGTGAAGGGACAGAGATTGGACCTTGTGGCTTCCACTGTGTTTCTAGGATTTACTTTGGATTCTAAACTACAATGGGATCCTCATATAACTAATTTGTCGAACAGACTGAGTTCAGCAGCGTTTGCAGTAAAGAAAATTAGAGCTCTTACAGACATAGACACTGCAAGATTAGTGTACTTTAGTTATTTTCACAGTTTAATGACCTATGGTATTCTCTTATGGGGTCATGCTGCAAATGTAAATGATATATTTACTCTGCAGAAACGGGCTGTTCGAGCAATTTACAGATTAAAGCCTAAAATGTCATTAAGAGAAAAATTTAAACATATCGGTATTTTGACATTTGCATCGGAGTATATATATAATAATCTTCTGCATGTGAAGAAAAATGTATGTAAATTTAAAAAAAATAGTGACTTACATAACTTAAATACTAGAAATAAAGACAAATTGGCTTCTTATGATAGTAGACTGCAGAAAATTAAAAATTCTTTCAAGGGCAACTGTATACGCTTTTACAATAGGGTCCCAACTGATATACAAAATTTAACACTAGAGAAATTCAAAATTATTGTTAAGGAGAAATTGATTAAGAAAGCCTATTATAAAATAACAGATTACTTAGAGGATAAACATCCATGGGAATAGTTGCTTGGGTGACAGGCTTTTTCAATCGTACTTTACAAAACATTGTTATTAGTAATTATTATCATAATAACTGTAAAAATATGTTTAAAAGATGCAACGCCTGTGGAGTTTCTTCGGCGAGCTCTTCTCCACAGAAGACAGCCAAATTTTTGAACTCGCCAGAAAAGATAATTTAAATGACATAACTAAGAGATGTAATAATGTCCAAAAGTTAAAAAATAAATTCTTTGAACTCTTTGAAGAGAGGCATTACCATTACCTACTTCAGCAGTGGGCCTAACAGTAGTACCTATTAATAAAAATAATAATGGATTGGTTTAGGGAGGACTTCCGGTTAGCAGTTGTCAAGTGTAGATTATTGTTTTTTGGCTCCGCGAATTTCTACAAAAATCAGTGCAATTTCCGAGTGGTGACGGTGCTGGAACACGCCAAAACACAGGCGGGACGGAGACGAAACAGTGCAGCAATAGTTTTCAGACGAAGTCGCACGTATTTCAAGGAAAAACGCTGAAAAACCGAGGGAATCAACAGTCAACACATACACATAAATATAAACAGATAAGTACCTAACCTAAAATTATAACGGCGAAGAGCCAGACGCACTTCCGCGTTTTGACAGTTGAATGACAAGAGGCTGACAGCTAGAGTAGTACTGCCATTAGCAAAAAAATAACTTTGGCTGCGTTCCTGCGAAAAAGTGTTGCCAACGATTGAAAAACCTACTAATATAGTAGAATTCCTCAACAACCTGAAGAAAGAATAAAAAATAAATCAAATAAAGAGAAAGCATTATGGAACAACAACTACAATTAATATTGAGTAAAATGGACGAAATGAAAGCTGATTTTGCGAAGCGTAATGAAGAACTCGTCGAAAAATTCACTACAAAAATGGTTGCTACAATAGATGAAAAACTTCAACCAATACTTCAAGAGAATATCAAGCTGAAAGAGACAGTTTCTTCGCTTCAAACTAAAGTCCATAACCTAGAAAGAGATATAAGAAAAAACAACTTAGTTTTTCATGGAATCCCCGAAACAGAGACGAACAACGAGGAACTCAGGCAGACTGTCGTGGATATATTAAACCATCTGTGTGCAAAAACCGGGATACGAGAGTGGGACCAATGGGAGATTAGCGACATGAGACGACTGGGAACTAAAGTAGAAGGCAAATCAAGACCTATCCTGGCAATTTTCACTCTCGCATGGCGAAAAGGCGAAATCCTTACTAACAATAAAAGCTTTCCACCTGGTATATACGCGACACCAGACTACCCAAAAGAAGTATTGATCAAAAGAAAAGAGCTTAGGAAAGAGAAGGAAAGGGAACAAAACAAAGGGAATACAGCTTACATAAAATATGACAAGCTCGTAGTGAAGGACGCTAAGGACACCGAACACAAGAGGAAGCGATCACCATCCAAATCGCCCTCGGCCGCAGGCCCTTGGAATAAACCGTCCACACCATACAAAATTAACAAAACATTCGAATTATTTCGCCCAAGACACGCTCCCGTCACACCTAACGCGGAACCAAATACAAACCAACAATAGAACGGAAGTACCAATGCCAAACCATCTAAAAAACTACTACTACTATATCAATAAACAAACAAGGTCTCAATCCGGCTGGTCCCCGTGAGACGTCAGACCAAAACCCTCCAACGACGAACAAAAAACGCGAAGCTTATCAAATTGCTACCCTAAATACGAGGACACTTAGGACACACGAAAGCTTGCTAGAACTAGAAAGAGCTCTGGACGACATAAATTACGATATTCTGGGCATCAGTGAAATGAGAAGAGCAGGCGAAAGGATAGAAGAGCACGAAAAGTACATATTATACCAAAAAGGCGAACCAGGCGGCCAAAAGGGAGTAGGCTTCCTGATAAAACAATCTTTGAAGAAACATATAAAAGAACTGATCGGAATTTCCGACAGACTAGCGCTACTCAATATTGAACTACCAGGATACAAGAAACAATGGTGCATTATACAAGCATATGCTCCAACTGAACAAGCTGAGTTAGCAGTGTTGGATTCTTTCTATGATGAGATGTCAACCGCGATAAGGGACAACGCGGACAAGCACGTTTTACTTATGGGTGACTTCAACGCACAAGTTGGCGCCAGACTAAATAATGAAGAATACGTTCTTGGCAAGTTCGGTCACGGCAAGAGAAGTCGAAATGGGCATAAGCTACTCGAATTCCTCATGGAACATAATCTCACAGTACTCAATTCAATTTTTAAGAAAAACACGAGAAACAAGTGGACCTGGATTTCGCCCGATGGCTCTTTTAAGAATGAAATCGACTTCGTAATAAGCAACCATCCTAAAGCATTTACCGACACAGCGGTCATAAGCAAGCTGAATTTCAACACAAACCATAGAATGGTTCGCTGCTCACTAAGGAAACATCAAGCCAAAACCCCGAGAAACCACGTAAAGAAACGCAACAACTATCACGATACGCCCCTTCTCCTAGTAAACACAAACCACTTTGACGAAATCAAACAACAAATTCAAAACAAGTCATTAGACCCAACAGAAAAATACGAACTATTAGAAAAAAAACTTAGAAAGAATATAAACAGTAATCCACAAATCAACAAATATCAGCTAAGTGATCACACCTTGAAACTATTGAAGGACCGAAAAGACCTAATATCGAGCAGACCACGAAAGGAAACTGTAAGGATGATTGCAGATCTTAGTAAAGAAATCAGAGGAAGCATACGAAAAGATAGGAAGATTAAAAGACTGAAGACCCTAGAGCACCACATATCAACTACTGGTGGAGTAAAAAAGGCGCTGAAAGAATTAAGAGAAGTCGGGAAGGAATGGATACCTAGACTTAAAAAAGGCAAAACAACAACCTTATCGAAAAGAAAGAACATCAAGGATCTAGCCACGCTCTTCTACAGCCAGCTTTATGCCAGACAAACTCCCGAAGCAACAAGAGAGCAAAGGCGCAACCACTCGAAACTTATGTGGGAAAGACATGAGGATCCAATACCGGAAATACTAGAATGCGAAGTTGAGAAGGCAATAAGGAGCCAAAAGGCGGAGAAAGCCCCAGGACCTGACCAAATAGCTAATGAACTGCTGAAAGGTACCATGGAGGAGCTGGTCCCTAATGTCCCTATCCTCACAAAAATTTTCAACGAAATATTAGCAAAAGGAAAAATTCCAGAGCAATGGACTAAGTCCCATATTGTACTACTACACAAAAAAGGCAACAAAGACGACATAGAAAATTACAGACCAATCAGTCTGATGTCGAATGTGTACAAAATATTTGCGAAGGTAATACTGGACAGAGTCACTAAAATACTAGACGAACAACAGCCTGTCGAACAAGCAGGATTCAGAAAAGGTTTTTCGACCATTGACCACATACACACTGTCAAACAAATATTCGAAAAATATACGGAGTACGATAAAAAAATCTATGTGGCTTTTGTGGACTATGCCAAGGCATTTGACAGCATAAGCCACGCTTTCCTCCTGGACAGCCTGAAAGAACAAGGTGTAGATGCAGCATATATTGACGTCATAAGAATGATCTATAACAACAGTAAAGCAAAAATCCAACTAGAAAGCCTAGGAAACGAGTTCCGCATAGAAAGAGGGGTGAGACAAGGGGACCCGCTATCCCCCAAACTATTTTCGGCAGCTCTGGAAAGTATATTCCGTAACTTAAAATGGGAAGATTTCGGCATCAGTGTTAATGGCAAGAAATTAAACCACCTTAGATTCGCGGACGACATTGTCTTATTTGAAGAAAACCCAACCAACCTCGAAAACATGATACTTGAGCTGAACAGGGAAAGTGAGAGGACCGGACTTAACATGAACACAAGTAAGACAAAGTTAATGACCAACTCAAGATTACACCAAATCCAAATAAATAATCAGCCACTTGAATATGTTGAGGAGTACACCTACCTAGGACAAATCATCTCATTTCAAGATCAGACTACAAGAGAAATCAAAAGAAGAATAGCAAATGGCTGGAAGAGATACTGGTCGATGAGGGAAGTCATGAAATCCACGGATCTCAGCAACGGAATCAAGAGGAAAGTCTTTAACACCTGTATCCTCCCATGCTTAACATACGGCTGTGAAACGTGGTCCCTCTCTAAACAACATAGAGATATGCTCGCACACTGCCAAAGAGCCATGGAAAGGAGCATGATAGGTGTAAAAAAGTTGGACAAAATACGAAACAGTTACATAAGATCAAAGACTGGTGTCACGGACGTACTCTCCAAGATAGACCAACTGAAGTGGAGATGGACTGGCCACATGCTAAGAAGCTCGGAAGAAAAATGGAGCAAAATCATTACCAACTGGTACCCTAGGGATGGCAAAAGAAAAAGAGGAAAGCCATACAAGAGATGGGAGGATGAGCTAAAACTTACAGCTGGTCCTTTTTGGAGAAGAGTCGCGAGAGATAGGGAGCAATGGAAATCGTTGGAGGAGGCCTATGCCAGAAGCCACACTGAGCTGAGAGATATAATATAAGTTATTGAAAATTGAGCTCAGGATAAAAAGGCTTATTGATTGATTAGGGAGGAATGGTATTTAAGTAGGTACTATGTACTCTCGGGCTTTTGTTTTAGTCGGTGCATACTGCATAGTAGACACTAGAGTAGCCGCGCCCGCCCGCCTCCGCCGCTCTTCCGTTCCAAAGTTCCCCCCCCCTTCAGCTCCCCTCCCCCCCCATTCAGTTCCCCGTCCCGTCCCGTCGGTTGCGTCACAGAAATAAATAATAGTACATAATACTCAAATGCGTTAGTGTGCGTGCACACACTCACACTAATAATTTTTGCAATGCGTTTATGTACTTGAAGTAGTGTGCGTGATCTTCTACAGGATGACGTTCTTTATTTGACTTTTTCAGTTATTTTTTTTGTTAGGAAAGTAAACTTTTAAACTAGCGTGTAGATTTTGGAAATATTTTTTTAAAGTTATCCTTGTAACTAGTATATCCAGCCCTGAAAATATAAGGTGCCCTGTAATTAGTGTCATATATTTTCAGGGCTGATAGTACAAGTACTAATCTCCACGTAGCCAAAAAATGGGGTCCTGTTTGTACGTTAGTTTTCAAGTAATTAAGCCAAACAACTTGGTTTTCAAATAAAAAAAAGATCACTCTCTAACAACAGCTGATCACTACGACAATAGTACACTAGCGTGTGAGCTATTTACTCTTGCACGCACACATGCGCAGTGCTGTTCCGAGCCAACAGACCGTTCACCGTAAGTTGACCCCTACCTGCAATAGCGCCAATATGGCAAGCAGGGGTCATCTTATTCTGTACTAGCCGCGCATGCGCGTAGCTGCTAATGTTGCCACCGACTGTGTTTTTTTACCCTGTCACTTGGCATTACCGTCGTTCTGAAAACTTAACTGAGTGTATGGTTGAGCAAATAATAAAATGTTTGGTTTAAATGTTTAGTAAAATTTTAGGTTTATTACACGGGACACCTTTTCTTATTTGACAATAGAGATGCGCAAAGCGGTACCCGAAGGAGTGATGCAACATCACTCATCACTTTCATTCAAGTAATATTACTTTGTGATGTTACAATCACTCGAAACATTACTTGAGATTTTGGCATTACATGCAACTTTAGGTGGTTCATTACATAGTGATATGATATTCTGTGTACCACAACATCACATTCGACCGAGCGTATACTAGTATGTGTGTGTTTTATGTGTATTTTATTTCGTGTAGTGATTGTATATGTATGAAAATTTATTTCCGCCATCCATAAAAATGATAATTAGGTACGGAAAATGTTGCCTTTTAGACCTTTAAAATGAACTCCAAAATTGCATACAATATATCTACAGCTCATAGAATTTTAAACAGAACCACTAAACGGAACTGTAGTTAGCATTTTGATGCAAGTGATGTCAAGTGATGAGTGATGTTCGGATACGTCGCGTAATGAGTAATGTTGCATCACTGCTCCAAGTGATATTACTTGCGTGATATTACTCGCATCACTTACCCATGTCTATTTGACAATGATAAGCACAAAACAAAACGCAATAGTGGAATACCTATCATCTTTGATTTTATGATTTTAATTAATGAAAGAGTGTTGACGCCTTGTATGTGTGCTGCTGCACTCACACAACGACGACGTATAGCCAGACTGCGCGGCGGCTGACATTGCCCCGCCACATTCCATCTATTTCTCTATTATTGAGCACACGTACTTTGTACTCCGTATTTTTCATTATATTTAATATCAAGAAAACCATCTTTTCTTCAACATCCACGACCATATTGACCTATAAACGTCCTAGTTCATTCATTTTGGTCCTACGATACGGATTATCACGAAAAATCTGCGCAGATAGAACAAAGGAAACGGCAAGGTCATTGGGACATTACGTGGACAAAGAAGAATTTACTTACGCTGGCGTGGAACATATATCTACGGAAGAAACCACATATTCTGGAGGAATTACGTGCAAAACAAACAATTAAAGAAGATTTGGACAACAGCCACACCTATATGTGAAGGATTACCGTTATATGACCTGAAGCGTTAGCGTTACTCTATTCATTACGCTCAGTGTAGTTGCGTAGCGCCTATATCTGTGCATAGCTACCTACCTATAACCTGTGCCGAGCGTTATGCGCGGGATCAGCTGTTGCACTTGGTACATTCCATGCTAGTAGCTACTGCCCATTCGCACGGCCTATCGATACCTGCTTGTCTACGCACGCTTTATCGCACCTTCATTCTATTTAAGTATCACTCCAATTTTCTTTATTTTATCACTTTGTTGCTCTGCTACTGCTTAAATATTACAGTTTTAAGTTCATTCATTATTAAAGATCACGATTTTATATCTAAGCCTTATTTACATTACAGTTCAACTATTACAGTAAGTAAATAGTATTGTCTAGTAACATTATGGTTTTAAAAACCTTAGTTAAAAAACGCGGTACAATTAAAGGCAAACTTACTTTATTTAAAAATTATTTGGAGCCAATACAGGGTTCTGAAAAACTTAGTGCACTTCAACTCAATGAACTTAACATTCGACTTTCGAAAATAGAAGAATTGTATACCGAATATGATAGCCTCCAATCTGAAATAGAAACCCTCTCCGAAGTTTCAGATGAGCAATTTACGGATCGGGAGACGTTCGAGACTCTGTACTTCATGACCGTCGCGGCGGCCCAGGAGGTGTTGGCGCGGGAGACGCGCGACCGCCGGCGCTCCTCTGCCGGCTCCGGCTCCTCCTCGGTCACAGGTTCTAGCGCTGCTCATGGTCACGGAGGTGGGCCCAAACTTAAACTACCTACCATACACTTACCTACCTTTTCGGGTCAATATCATGACTGGTTAGAGTTCCATGACACCTTTAGTTCTCTTATACACTCTGACTCATCAATTCCAAAAATTAATCAGTTCCATTATTTGCGCGCAACTTTGAAGGACAGTGCAGCTTTGATTATACGTTCGCTAGACTTTTCAGCTGAAAATTACGATGTTGCCTGGGATCTTCTTTGCGATCGATTCAATAATACCCGACTTTTGGTAAATAATCATGTTCAAGCCTTTTTTAACATTGATACATTAAACAAAGAGTCCTCCACAGCTTTGCGTAACATGATTGATACCGTAAATAAAAATCTTAGAGCATTAAATACACTCAAGGTACCTACCCAGCACTGGGATTTGCTTATCATACATATCATAACT
Organism: Teleiodes luculella; assembly: GCA_948473455.1. Classification (NCBI taxonomy): domain Eukaryota; kingdom Metazoa; phylum Arthropoda; class Insecta; order Lepidoptera; family Gelechiidae; genus Teleiodes; species Teleiodes luculella. The sequence goes on from OX419582.1 coordinate 11,090,055, forward strand.
AATAAACTGGATTCCGTTACCAGTCGTGAATGGGAAATCCACCGAAGTAAACTGAAAGACTTACCTACCCTTAGCGAATTTAACGAATTCTTAAAAAACCGAGCTGACTTATTAGAAACAATGGAGGAAGCTCACACGAAGCGCAGGCATAGTGACGTCACACATTATCGTCAAAAGACTTTGCTAGTGAGCCAGCCTTCACCTGAAAAATCGTACACTTGTCCATTATGTAAAAATAACCACGCTATTTACCGCTGTCCTAAATTCAGAACATTCTCATTAGAAAATAAGCTTTCAAAGGCTAAATCTCTTAAATTATGTCTTAACTGCTTGCGTCAAGGCCACTCAGTAAACAGCTGTAGAATACCGCCTTGTCGTGTGTGTAACCAATCACTTAATAGCCTACTACATACGCATCACTCACCTGAAACTCCTAAACCTACACCTACCCCTAATAATAACGTAGTGTTGTGCGCCGCGCCGCCACCGCCGCCGCCACCACCGCCGCCGACGTCGTCGTCGCATTCCCCGTCGTCGTCGCCGTCGCCGTCGCAATCTCCACCTGAAACTGAAACACAAATCAATAACAACAACATGCAAGACAACCTTACCTTATCTGCCATTAATAAAAATTGTGTGTTGTTGTCAACAGCATTAATTCAGGTTGAGGATTGTAACGGTAAAAAACTTACCATACGCGCATTACTCGATAACGGAAGCACCTCTAGCTTCATAACTGAAAGTTTATGTACTAAACTGAACTTACCAACCATTTCGACCGCGTCATTAGTTGAAGGGTTAAATTCTCAAACCTCACGTTTAAATAAGTGTTGTGACGTCATTATATCTTCGCTTATTAACACATACAAACATGAAGTTAGCTGCTACATTGTTCCACGCATTACACAGTTGCTGCCTATTACACAAGTCGATTATAAATCATTAAATATTCCTAAGAACATTACCTTAGCCGATCCAACCTTTAATTGCCCGTCGCAAGTAGACATGCTTCTTGGTGCAGACATTTTTTGGAGTGTACTTTGCTCTAATAATATATCATTAGGAAAAAATAAACCAACATTGAGTAAAACCAAGTTCGGATGGTTAGTCTCCGGTCTTGTCCAAACAACTTACAATACAAATACAGTCCATTGCAATCATGCTATCTTATCGTGGGAAAATCAAATTGATACACAATTAGATAACTTTTTTGAGTTTGAATCCGTTCCTTCTTACAAACAAATATCAAAGGAGGAACAAGAATGTGAACAACATTTTATAGAAAACCTGTCACGTGATTCAGACGGACATTTTGTCGTCTCAATTCCATTAAAAGAGTCTCCAGACAAACTTGGTGATTCTTATCAGCAGGCTTTAGCTAGATTCCAATCTTTAGAACGCAGACTTAGTAGAGAACCATTATTCAAATCACAATATTGCGAGTTTATCCGTGAATATATAGCCTTAGGTCACATGACCGAAAATATGAACCCTAACAATGATATAGGTACATACTTATTTACTACCGCATCACGGTGTTCTTCGCCTTACTAGCTTGTCCACCAAACTACGCGTGGTATTCGATGCCTCTGCGGTGACGTCATCCGGGTTATCTTTTAACAACATACAAATGGTCGGACCTGCTGGAAAGAAGATATGCTATTATATTCTGTAGATCTGAAAGAGAAAAAAGGCGTTACAAAACGTCACATATTATCCATTATGTCGCAAGTATTTGACCCTTTAGGTTTGGTTAATCCTTGTATACTTACAGCGAAAACAATCCTACAGGAGTTGTGGTCCACCAAAATCACGTGGGACGAGGAAGTTCCCGCTGAAATCCGCAACACCTGGAAAAAATTCATAGAATCATTACTTTACATAAATAACTTACGAATACCTAGATATGTGCTTACCGATTATCCATCAGTAATCGAAATTCACGCCTTCAGCGACGCTTCTATGCAAGCATATGCAGCAACTATTTACATAAAATCAATTTCACAAAATAATGAAGTTTCTGTTAATTTGATCACAGCGAAAAGTCGAGTCGCTCCCTTAAAACCAACAACTGTACCTCGCTTGGAGTTGTGTGGTGCGCTGCTCGCCGCAAGGTTGACAGAAAAGGTGAAATGCTCATTGAGATTACCAATTAATAACTGTTTTTACTGGTGTGATTCTACCATAGTATTAGGATGGATAAAGTCTCCTAAATGCCATTTATTAAAACCATTTGTTTTTAACAGAATTCAAGAAATACTTAACGTATCAGAGCCCTCCATGTGGCACTATGTCCCAACCCACTTAAATCCAGCTGACATTGGGTCACGTGGTGCAGAAGCCCAAGAATTACAAAACTGTACTTTGTGGTGGTCAGGTCCATCTTACTTAACTTCATAATAAATCTCAGTGGCCAGTTCAACCAACGGCTGCCAAGGAAACTGATCTCCCTGAATTTAAATTACAATGTCATTTATCGACAGAGCTCAATGATCATTTTACCTACATTTCTGATTTCATTAAACGTTTCTCTAATTTTAGTAAATTACAAAGAGTAATAGCTTATACGCAACGGTACATACATAACTATTTTAATCCACTTAATAAACGTACAGGATATTTAAAAATTCATGAACTTACCTCAGCGTCAAATTCATTAATAATATGTAATTTTGCTCAGCGTTTTTCCTAGATGAATATAAACTATTAAAAAATAATAAACCCTTACCTTTAAAAAATAAATTATTAAACCTTAATCCCTTTTTTGACACTAATACAAATGTAATACGAGTTGGAGGTAGATTGTCGAATTCACATTATGATTACGACACTAAGCACCCTATATTGCTCCACTCGTCACATCACATCGCTACACTACTTTTTCGTCATTATCACACTCTTTTAATGCACTCTGGGTCACAGCTATTATTAGCCGTTACTCGACATAAATATTGGGTGATTGGTGGTAGAAACCTTGCCCGCAATATTGTACATAAATGCATCAAATGTTGTCGTTTTTCAGCTAAGACGGTTCAACCTATAATGGGTAACCTTCCTGAACAGCGTTTACACATCGATTTCCCATTCTCGAACACAGCCGTCGACTACGCCGGTCCTGTCATGATATTGAATCGAAAAGGTAGAGGAAGTCGATTAATAAAATCTTATTTGTGCATATTCGTGTGTCTAGCTGTAAAAGCAGTGCACATAGAACTTGTGACCGATCTGAGTGCTGAAACTTTTCTAGCCGCTTTAAATCGGTTCATTGCCCGCAGAGGCAAGCCCGCCAACATCTTCTCGGACAACGGTACGAATTTTGTAGGCGCGTACAACAAGTTGTCTAAATTCTTAAAACAAAATTCAGATTTAATTGCTACAAAAACATCAGCCTTATCAATTAATTTCAAATTTTCGCCGCCTTATAGTCCTCACTTTAATGGATTAGCGGAAGGTGCGGTAAAGTCTGTGAAACATCATTTAAAGCGAGTGGTATCTCTAGCTAACTTAACATATGAAGAGATGAACACAGTTCTTACAGAGATCGAGGCTATCTTGAACTCTAGGCCTCTCACTCCTATATCGTCGGATCCCTCTGATCTTATTGCGCTTACTCCATCACATTTTCTGATTGGACGAACATTAACAACGCTACCTTCCCCTCAGGTCAATGATAATGCTGCTATGCATACTCTTTCCCGTTACATGAGGATGCAACAACTAAAAGCCCATTTCTGGAACAGATTTTATAAGGAATATATATTAGAATTACAGAAAAGACAGAAATGGCACACACAAAGAGGATAACTCCAGCTTGGCGAAATGGTGCTGGTTAAGGATGACCGGCTGCCTCCTAATCAATGGTTGTTAGGGCGCGTGACAAGCGTCCATCCCGGCTCCGACGGCGTCGCTCGTGTCGCGGACGTGCTGACCGCTTCGGGTACCTTACGACGGGCCTACAACCGACTGTGCCCACTGCCAATCATGAAGACTGACTTCGTTCCTGGGGTGGCAAGATGTTGACGCCTTGTATGTGTGCTGCTGCACTCACACAACGACGACGTATAGCCAGACTGCGCGGCGGCTGACATTGCCCCGCCACATTCCATCTATTTCTCTATTATTGAGCACACGTACTTTGTACTCCGTATTTTTCATTATATTTAATATCAAGAAAACCATCTTTTCTTCAACATCCACGACCATATTGACCTATAAACGTCCTAGTTCATTCAAAGAGAAAAAAAAAACTATCACACACAATTCAGCATAAGTAAGTAAGGTGATACTAACTAACGTCAGTCACAAAATAAATTTGACTTGGGTCTAGTGAAATGGAGAAGATACAATTATTTTTGGATTTCGTACTTAGCAAAGTATGACGTTTGAAATTTAACGTAGCTTAGACTTTAGTAAAATTTCCTCACAACGCGGCAATCGCCTTAGCATGTGCATGGCAACACTGTGCCATGCTTGTTGTTCTTATTATTAATGTTGCCAAACCCATTAGCAGAATTTAATTCGTAATTATGCTGTTTCCAATTGGTAGCGAAGATTAAGAATTAATGTGACCTTGGGACTATCATTACAAATAAAACTAAATTACCCGTCGTATTATTGCTAAGAATACATACTCTCGATTATCATTTACAAGCTCATATGTGTCCCCACCGAGGGGCTCAAGCCTATCCTGAAATCAAATAGGCCTTAGTTGATCACGCTTTCGTATAAATTCACAAACAACCTTTGAATGACTTCGCTCGCAGGTGTGTGTAGGTTTCCTTTCCTCACGATGCTTTTTCTTCGCCATAAGAATAAGAGCGTCGAAACTCCTTAAAGCCTTGTAACTAAATAAAAAAATTGTTCACAAGTATTCTCATTGATAAATAAAATAGTACAAAATGTGATAGAATCGAATCTGATTGGAAAATTGGGCAGTTGTTCAAAAAACAAATCGTCAGGATTGAAACACTAAAAAAAGTGTTAGTAAGTATCTAAAAAAATTACTTACTCAGACCGTTTAATGAATTTCAGTTATTATAAACCGAAAAATTATTTCAATAAATAATCGTATTGATCGATCAAGCATTATTAGTACGTAACACGTGTTTTTATTCTTCCGTCTATTATTCTAATTACCTGGCAACACTAATTGGTTAGGTCAAAGCGAACCGACAAAAGGATGCCGGCACAAGCTGTCACATAAAATAGTGATGGGGTAGTGATTCAATTATCAATTATTTTTAAATGGATTAATTGATTTCAAAATAATGGTCGCGTCAGCCTAAAGATATTACGCTCGTCATCTACTGCTCTGGCTGGTATCCAGTTTAAGTAATTGATTAATTTTTTTGTACTGAAACACAATATCCTAATAGTTATCTAATTACTTAGATTGTGGTACCAACTAACCCTTATTCAGTTGATATGAAACCGGTGCAAAGTGTTCAGCTTGACCTGTTATTGACTGTACAGTAGGGTTTGCGATCCGGATATCCGGATATCCGTTTATCCGGATATCCGTCCTGGTTTTGGATCCGGATAATTTCTGTCGCAAAATCCGGATATCCGGATCTTACAGTTATGTCAGATTGACATGAAAACATCCTAAAAAATAAACTGTTTTTATTATTTTTGCTACATCTACATACGTCTCTTTTATGCTTTTGCTTTGTAAAAATTAATGACAATTTCAAAGAGTTATGTAATGTAATATAACCTACTGAAAATAAAGATTTTCATTTAATTTCATACTTAATAATTACCACGCAGTCAGGCCTCTCTCACTCAATGTACCTACTTGCGCGCGCTAAATGCTTGCCGCCAGCCGGATCGTCGTGGATCCTTACCGCAAGGGGTGCCGCAGTCACTGGGCGGTCACTCCATAGCGAAAACGCGTTTTGACAAGTTATTTCTTTTTGAATATCAACTACAAGTCAATGACGCTAGTTGCTATGTAAAACACCCCCGAACACCACCGGCGGAGTCCCGCGGTGCCTGCGGGGTGCGGGACGTGGGGCGCTATATCGGGCGGAAACTCATTTTGCGTGGGGGGGTGAGTGTCCTTTCTGTGTAGTACTATTATTTTTTTCTGTGCCGCAGTCTCGCGTCGCGCACGTACTATTATTTAATGAATAAGTATGACGTCGTCTGGCAGTTTATAGCTCAATAGCTCAAAACACATCTCGTGTGTAGGTAGTTAGGTAGGTATAATTACTTATCTAGGTACCGGAATAATATTATGATTTTGATAACAGAGTGGTGATACTGGTAATACGAAGTATAGTAGTTTTGCTGTTATAACCCTACACTCGGCCACGCTCGACCAAGGTGTTGATTTTGAAAATGATAAGAAAATAATTGTTATTTCGTTAATATTTAACTTTCCAAATTACTTATAAAGCTGTTATTATTGTTATTAACGATCATATCAGTCCATTAAGTTTAATAAACAACAATCTCCATACATTTTACTTTATATTTTTATTTATTTTAAATATCCGGATATTATCCGGATATCCGGATAATCAAATTTCAAAACGGATAATATCCGGATAGCAAAAAAAACGGATCTTGCAAAGCCTATGTACAAGTAAGTAAAAAATGTAGAAAACTAAAATATGAAACTAATTGTATCAGCCTTAGCGCAATCAAAATAATTTCACCGAAATTTGTTTAAGTTTCGTTCCTATTACTACGGGATATAGGCGCTCTCAAAGTCAACATGACCTGCCGCATGTGATGGCTACTGTACTTTGTGTGTACGTGTAAAAATTCATCCAATTTCTTTCCGTCGATTTCATTCAATTCAAATGATGTTGGGCTTAATTAACAAATATCCCAATACGTTAGTAGGTACTAGTTTGCTAAAATTTATTCACGATTATACGCATTAGAACCATTTTCTACAAACGCTGTAACAAACTTGTACATACCCTGATCAATCATTAGTGCTAAAGTTAATCCGCCTCTGTTCAGGTATTTTTATTAAAATGCATTCAGCCGTATTGCGTGATTGCGTAATAATTATCTTAACTTTTTTTAACAAACTTTGGTATGTGCAAATATTCATTCAAATCGTTTGCGCCGTGTTAAAGAATTAAAATAAAAAATGTCTCAATAAACAAATATTTTGTATTAGAATTAGTTTTAAGGTTCATTCAAATCTGTTCAGTCGTTTTCATTTCAATCTTTTCAGTTGTTTTGCGTAATTGTGTAGCCAATATCCCTAGAAAAACTTTTTTACTAGCCTTCGTGTAAAAAATCGTCAATTTTCAAATGCATTAAGCCGCTGTAAGTACACCACTTTATTTCACACGAACAAATTTTGTATAGCGAGAATTTAAGAGGGAACAAATTTTAGGGGGTTGACCGGTAAATTTTATTTTTATTAATTTAATTTAAAACTAAACTTTAGTACCGTACATACATAGTCACGCTCATGTTCCTAACGGGGTGAGCAGAATAATCAATTATGTTTTAGAAAATAATGTAATGTCACATCACTAATTCCGTACCTATTCGAAGTGTGCTTGTGTGCGTGTACATACTTTCTTTATGTTTTTTGAGTATTTGCCATTTGACTGACACTCACTCAGTTGCCGATAAACTTTTAGAGAGTGCGTTTCGTAAAAATTACACCACGTACTTATCTCTTCGCACAAAGGAAGAGATACTGTACTTTTACCGATACCTGGGCCTGTGCCTGGATTCCACTCCAATGAGCATGACCAAGCACTTAAGGTGGAATTCTGCTACTCGACTCGCCAATCCGCCTTAACGGAACTACCCTGCCTGCCTGCGGCACCTGCGTGAGGAGCTACCGCGGTAGCTGCTTTCCGTCGTGATACTCGGGCTGCGCCGCTGGCTGTACTGGCAGCACGACAGCACCAGCCAGTGTTGGAATTGCGCTCTTCGAAAATTATAGTACAAGGAAGTTAAAAAGATAGTATTTACTGAAAATTATCGTACAATTTGTAACTAAGGTATAAATCACGAAATTGTATGTGTATAATAGAGACACTTAATCGAAATGTTTTATTTTGATAATTAGCAACAAGTGTTTGAAGCGGACTGTATTTTTTATAGGTAGAAAATAGCTGGAATAGTTTTTGTGGATTAAATTATGAAAATAGGAAAAATACTATGAACGATTAAAACTTGACTTTATTCAGACAAGATAATAAGAAAAAGAACAATTTTGCAATAATGCTATTTTTTACACACGCATTATAAAAAACAATTGAAATATTAATTCTATTTTTAAACTCATTTATATTTTTCTGCTTTTATAGCCTTGTTTAGAACTATATTTAAAAAAAGATTCTATGTTGGTTTCCAACATGTCGGGGCCGCAAAACAAAAAAATACAAATTTTATTTAAATTCTTAAATTTTAGAAGTTACATTTTACATTAACACTTGTCGAAAAAAGAATTGTAGGTATACTATATAAACGAAACTTATGCAAAATGCTGTAGCTGTATATTATACAAACAAATTTTATGCAGAGTGCTGCAGCTCACCAGCACACAAACAAATTGAATTAATATTCTTTTATTGATTAAAAAATAAAATCTATTAGTCTCATTCTACTATTAGGAAGTATCTTTTATTAATAAATTTATTTATTAACTAAAAGAAAAAATATATTTTAATTTTCTATAGGTAAGACTAGGGTTTGCAATTCGAATATTCGAATATTCATTTTATTCGAATATCCGCCCCAATTTCAAATTCGAATAATTCATTTAATTTATCCGAATATTCGAATCACTACATAGTATAAAACAAAGTTGCTTTCTCTGTCCCTATATCCCTATGTCCCTATGTCCCTTTGTACGCTTAAATCTTTAAAACTACGCAACGGATTTTGATGCGGTTTTTTTTAATAGATAGAGTGATTCAAGAGGAAGGTTTATATGTATAAAACATACTTAATATCCTTAAGGATAACCCACAATAACCATTTTCCCGTGCGGAGCCGGGGCGGGTCGCTAGTAGTATATAAAGTAATATAGGTACTAATGTTTTTTAAAATAATTTAATAGTATCATCCCTGCCGTGACTCTCGCACGTTGTCTTATTATTGTACATTGCCGCTGATGATAAAACTGACGGATTATGGCTCATTTTGCGAAAGAAAAGGCATCTATTTGCTAATATCTTCGCAGATTGGCTGCTGTAAGCAAGATACCTCATAATATTATTCTTCTTTGCGACTTTGCTACGCCAGAGGTTTGCATCAAGCAGAGAAATGTACTCAAAGTCCTTTGTGACCTAGGCGTAAACAACGCCAACGGTCCTCCCTGATGGGGCAGGTACCTAAGAGAGACTGTGCGCCCGAGTTGTATTTAGTATTGACACGCTTGCATCGCCTCTTTCTGTCATCTGGAGTGGTTTTTGAGTCATGGAAACCAGCTAATGCCTCCATAATTTCTAAAGTTATGAAACGAGTAGGTACTGAACAAGAAGCTCCCAGCATACCTTGAAATAAACAGTCTTCTTCGTGACCAGCAGTATGATTTTCGCAAAGGTCGTTTACTGGAAATTTCCACCTATGGAGCGCTGCCACCGAGAGACAGCAAAGCCATTGCTATGTCTATGGATATCTGCTGCAAAAAAGCTTGGCTTCCTTTTTAAGGTTCGGCGGTACTTCACACCGGAACAGTTGCTCCATTTACCAATGCTGCACCCCCAAGCGGTAGTTCGATCTATATGGAGTACTGCGGTCACCCTTGGGTAGTTCTGCCAAGTACCAGCTAAATTCATTAGACTCGGTGGATTGTACAGCTAAGATCGAGACGATCTCTTGCTCATTGGCGACGATCAGCACGTAAAATCCAAGCTTCAAAGCTTAGAGCATCGACGCATAGTTGCTGGCCTTTCGGTGTTTTACAAGGTGTATATTTCCAGATCCTCTATAGTTTTACGTCCCATTTGGTTACCGGAGTACTACACCGCGCCGTCTAGGAGAAATATCTATGATTATGATTTGAGTGGAGAGGAAAAGGGCACTAAATACCCAAAGACCACTATGACCCAAGGTGGATGTATTGTAGTCAGCCCTCGTAGGCTATATAGCCTCTTTTTGGTGGGATTTAGAGTTCGGGCTTCAGCTTGTGCGCTTCCAGCACTCGACTCCTTTTGTTGACGAGAGCATCACATTCACAGAGGATGTGAATGGGATTTTCCTCTCCATCTGCACAGAATCTACAGTAAGGGTTTTTTGATAAACCCATTTCATGTGCTTGTTGAGTTTAAAATGCCCAGTAAGGGCCCTAATGCGTATACTAATGCTCAACCAGTCGAGTCGAGTTTTAGTATCTCGGTTCTTGGGAGAAATTTTAATATCTAACACAATTCTTAAAATTCGCCTAAATCTGCACAAAACGCATAATAAATATTAAAACTAATTAAAATACTTGATTTTACATAAAAATAATTATACTAAAATCAAACTAAATCCCAGTCTAAGTAGTTACTCTTGTTTGTCTTGATTAATATATTTTTTTTTTTTTTCAGTAAATGTTTAAAAAAATATTCGAATATCCGGATATTCGAATATTTAGCACTAGAAATATTCATTTTATTCGAATAGTGTAATCGAACGAATATTGCAAACCCTAGGTAAGACAGACACCCGTGTAATGGACCTAGTATGGGTTCGTCCATTAGCTGTTTTAACTTCAACTGCTCGAACAATTTTATCTGAGCCTGGAAACACATTAATTATTCTCGCCATGGGCCAATACATTGGCGGTGTATTATTTTCTCGTAGTATTACAAGTTTACCTACCTCAATATTAGGTGTGACATTTTTCCACTTAGGTCTAGACTGTAATAGGTTTAAATAATGTTTGTTCCAGATATTCCAGAAAGACTGTTGCATGTTAGTACATATTTTCCAGAATTTAAGTCTATTTTCTGGAATATCAGACAAATCCTTTTCTGGGTAGGAAGTTAAAGTTGACCCTGTTAAGAAATGCCCTGGTGATAGATAAGAAAAATCATTTATATCGTTTGACAAAGGAATTAATGGTCTGCTATTTAAAACTGCTTCAATTCTACATAACACAGTATTTAATTGCTCGTATGTTAATATCGCTTTTTGAACAACACGTTTTAAATGGTATTTTACACTCTTTACTCCTGCCTCCCAAAGACCACCAAACACAGGTGAATAGCAAGGAATAAAGTGAAATTGAATACCTTTTTGTGAAGCATATGCTTGTACTTGTGTTTGATGCTCTTTAGATTGCATTAGTTTATAACAGTCTTCTATTTTAGTTTTTGCACATTTAAAGGTCGATGCATTGTCGCAGTATATATCTGTTGGAAGACCTCGACGAGAAATAAACCGGTTGAGACATGCAAGGAAAGTATCAGTTTTTAAATCAGAGCATAGTTCTAAATGTAATGCTTTAGTCACAAAGCATACATACACATATGTAACCGGTAGATACTACCGATCGTCTCATTGATGATTGCTTTACTGGTATAGGACCGGCAAAATCGATACCTATCTTTTGAAAGGGACGACATGCATTTACCCTGTCATGTGGCAAAGAACCCATGAGTTGTTCTGTTCTGATACATTCTTTTTTAGCCTCCAACAAATAATACATTTATGAATGACTTTTTTTATTTCTCGAATACCATTTATAAGCCAATATTTTTGTTTCAATGATGCAAGAACAAGTCTTTGTCCTGCATGAAGGTTCCTTTCATGTTCACTTTTAATAATTAATGCAGTAACTCTAGAACCTTTAGGCAAAACAATTTGATGTTTCTGAGAATAAAGTAAATTTGCGTTTTGTAAACGACCACCAACTCTTATTAAACCTTTTGCATCAATGAACGGATATAAAGCTTTTAGATTTCCTTTTATTACATCTTTTGATTGTAATGAATGGATTTCATTTTTCATGTATTTGAATTGTTCAAACTTAATTATTAATAATAATGAATCATTTAGTTCAGAGCTTGTTACAAAATTATATTGGGATCGATTCTGTTTTGTGCGAGTATTACGGCAAAAACGTAAAACGTATGCAAGAACCCTTTGCATTTTATTTATGTCTGAAAATTATTCAAGAAAATCGAGACAAAGATTAGTCTTACTGGTAACAGTACATACCATTGCACTTGGGAGCCCAGATCTCTTTACCTCGGGAAGATCTCCGGGAACAGGCACATCGACTTGAGAAACATTGTACTGACCGTTATGAAGAAATTGCGGCGCGCTCCACCACAGCGGATGATGTTCTAGTTCGTGCGGCAACACTCCTCTGCTAAGACAGTCAGCGGGGTTTTCGTCGGTGTTTACGTAAGACCAAGTGTAACCTTGTGTGAGTGAGGTAATCTCCTTAACTCTGTTTGCCACGTAAGTATTTAATTTAGCAACATTAGTCTTAATCCAAGCCAAAACTATTTGCGAGTCAGAGTATAAGATCACGTTATTTATTGTGTTTTTTAACTCCAGTGTATTATGCACTCGTTTGCTTAGTTTTGCTAATAATAAAGCAGCATTCAGTTCAAGTCTTGGAACTGTAAGACTTTGATTTATAGGGTTCACTCTCGACTTAGAACAGAGCAAAGTTACTTTCACATTGCCCATTGAATCGATCACGCGTAAATATAAACAACAACCATAAGCAGTGTTACTTGACGCATCAGCAAAGCCGATTAATTGTAATCTTACTGAATTTTTTAAATTGCTATAGCGTGATAAGCTAATAGGTTTCATGTTAGTTAAGCTTTCATAAAACTCGTGCCAAAGGCGTTGCAATTCGTTATTAAGATTTTCATCCCAATCGAGGCGAGCCTGCCATAGTTTCTGCATTATAACCTTAGCACAAACAACCAAAGGGCCAGCGATACCGAGTGGATCATAGAATTTACTGATAAAACTGAGCACTTCACGTTTGGTTTCAGGAATTTTTTCGCCTACTTTAGGAGCAGAAAGAGTTAAAGCATCAGACTTAATATTGTAATTTATGCCTAGCGTTTTAATAAACATATTATTTTTTTGCAAATCAATTTCGTCAAAATATTGTTTACTTGTTGGAATATCGTGCAAAACTTCAGCTGTATTTGAGGACCATTTATGAAGCTGAAAACCTCCCAGATCAAGAAGTTTGCAAAGTTGCTCTTTGGACGCCATCAATGTCTCTAGTGAGTCACTCGTAGCGATGACGTCATCGACATATGTTTGATTTTTTAAGATAAAAGCTGCATTTGGGTATTCAGTTTCATACCTATTGGCTAGTTCAATCAAACAACGTGTAGCTAAATATGACGAGCTTTTAAGACCGTAAGTAACTGTATTGAGTTGTATGCACTCAAAATTTTTATTTGGTGAGTCTCTCCATAAAATGTTTCGTAGAGAACGAAATTGAGGATTCATTGATACTGCTCTGAACATGTGTCTTACATCAGTTATAAATATATGTAGGAGCGGCCGAGCCCCGAACGTCATCAGACGGGTTTTGCATGATTGATTATTACAGTACTTCACTTTGTAGGCGACAAGGAAAACGCGCAAGGCAATTTTTACAATGTTGTTATAATATTGTCCAAACTTATTAAACAGTAATAATGTCCAACTAATCTCTAAAATTAAACTGAATATAAATGTCCAAATAAAATCTAACACAATTAATTTTAGAAAGTCTTTGTTTTAAACTGAATAACGAGAACGGTTAACGAATCCGTGGGCCGCGCTCGGCAAAGGCTAAGAACAGAGTGCGGGGACTAGCTTTGCAGCCCCTCTCATAACTTAAGGAATTTTATCACCCACATAGAGAGCCGGCCCACGGCTACGTTCAGCGACATGCCAAATTGGTGATGTCACCACCGTTCCCAGGGTATGTTCGACCCTTGTACATCCACACGTCCTGTGCGATAAGGTGGCGATAAGCCCTTAACTTAAACAAATCGTTCGTGAGAACTGGGTAATTAAGATTCCAATAGGAGAAGCGAGGCGCCAGATTTCGCGCCGACACGGCGATCCTGACTTTCACACGTCCTCGTGTGATCCAGGCAGGACCCCACCTGCAAAGATTACACCTCCCTTAAAGCTTCCGTTCGGCTATCCTGCCAAACTACCGCAAGTACCAGAGTGTAAGGTCTCCACAAATGAGAACTAAGTAAGTGTTAAACATTTAGTGTTATGTTAAAATTCAACAATGAAGAACAGATCTAGTCACATTATAAATCAACAACAGATCAAGTCAAAGAACTGATCTAATCACATTATAAATCAACAAACGTAACTGCAATTCTGACACACACTATGACATTATGAACAACGTGTCCACAAGCCATAACCCAACAGCGACGACCCTGTGTGACATTAAGAACAATGTGTTCAGAAGCCACGGAGCTGGCATGACATTATAACTAGAGGTGTTACAAGCCACACCAGTCCACGGAGCTGGCATAACGTTATGACTAGTGGTGTCACAAGCCACACCAGTCCAGGTCTCACATCGCAACGCATCGCTCATCACTGAGCACACCACCGTACCCGTCACATGGGCACTCCACTAAGCCCGCGCACCCATTGCTCATCGCCGCCCGCGGCCTCCGATACCAGCTCAACTGGGTTACAGACTTGGCCTTGTGATCGGCAACAAGAACAGGTCGCGAACTAAATAATGTCCCTTTGAATTGCATTACTATTGTTCTCCAATTGCATTAATATTGTACTCCGCCGACAACGGTCGAACCTGACTGTTCTTCATCATCGTCATCATCATCAGTTAAAAGCTGTTCCAACTCAGGGGGAACGTCACACTCTGGCATTGCTCGCAAACGTTCATGAGCGTATTTAAACGTTCGATTATTATTCAATGACTTCAAGAGATATCTATCTCCATCAAGTAATTCAATGACTTTAAAAGGTCCACGATATTTAGAATCAAGTTTAGTCTGATTTCTTTCATGGTTCTCAATTAAAACAAAATCACCAACAGCAAATTTCTTTAGATTCGCTTTGGTTTTATCAAATCTGCGTTTATCTCGGATTGCATTTTGATTCATTGAGTTTGCTGCACGTTCTCTGATATCCCGAATATCTACCTCAGTTTCATCTTGGTCACCCAGGGCTAACAAAGAAAGCGGTCTCGCTACTTTTCCAATAAATAACTCTAATGGACTTGCCTTAGTAACGCGATTGACTGTACAATTAAGGGCAAGTTGAACGTCGGGAATAGAGTCTTGCCACGTTTTATCTTTTTTTACCTCGACTGCAGTAAGCATATTTTTCAATGTACTCATAACTCGCTCCACTTGACCATTAGCTCTACATGTTCCAGTAGCAATTAAATGTAACTGTATGTTATTGGAATCACAAAAACTACGAAATTGTCTGTTTGCAAAATACCTGATCAGCATCAAGGCAGGTGCAGAAGCAATTACTCTAATCGGAGCACCAAATAAACCGATTCCGAATTGTAAAGCTTTAATGGCGTTAAGCGTATCAAGTTTAGTGGAATGATGCAATAAAACGTATTTAGTAAACGCATCTATCATTACAATGATGTATTCTTTTGTTTGGTTTGTACCACTCAATTTACCAGTAATGTCAATATGAATTGTATGCCAGGGCACAGAAACTTTAGGTATAGGATGAAGTTCAGCTTGTATTTTACCGGATCTGGACTTTGAAACTTTGCACGTTGTACAGTTTTCTACAAATTTTCTAACATATTTGTTCATTTTTGGAAACCAATAAAATTCATACGCTTTGTCTAGAGTCTTTTCCCAGCCTAGATGCATTACAGACTCATGAATATTATTAATTACAGACCATCTGAAAGATCTAGTGTAGTGCCTAGATCTAGGCAAACAAAAGGTCTTAGAGTTTCGTTGTAGAACTCTATGTAAAATACCGTCTATAATTTTATAATTACTTGACACTTCACTACCAACATCATCGTTATTTAATTCCGAAACAATCGTTTGTAATTCACGATCACGTTGCTGTTCAGCTTTTAACCACGTTTTAGACAATTCTAATAAATAAGTTTACTCGTTTTTCCTGAACTTTTTCTAACAAGTTCTCATTAGATAAAGGATTACGGGACAAAAAGTCTACGTGAGACATTTTCTTTCCATCTTTATAAACAATTTCAAAATCGAATGCTTGTAAGAAAGACGGTGGGCTTCTCTATCTATGAACTCGTGGTGTGAGGTCAAGCTTGTTACGTGTAGCTTGAAGAGAGTTACAATCAGTTACTACAGTAAATATTCTACCGTGTAAGAAATGACGAAAATGTTTAATCGACTTGACCACTGCTAATGTTTCGAGCTCGTATGAGTGATAACGAGACTCGGGACCCGTCGTCCTTTTACTAAAATAAGCTACGACGTGCGAATAATCTAAAAATAAATCAATAATTTTGTCACGGTAACGACCGGAAACGTCTGTGTTAATATTTTTAAAAGTTGTGACACTTTGACTGAAGTCGGTCATTTGATTAACTACATGATTCCTTTTCAAAATAAGACTGTTACTGGAAATTTCAACAAAAAATACTTGTTTAATTAAATCTTGCCCAATCAATACATCGTACTGCATGGCATCATCTGGCACTACATGAAAAAGCAATTCAATAACAAAACGATCAATGGAAACTTGCGACAGTATCTGACATGTACAGCATACATCGCCATTGCCAATGCCCATTAAAGTGACCACAGATGAAAAACGTTTTCCCATAAACTTATTTGCAACACTTTCTTTAATCAGAGAACATTCAGCCCCAGAATCAAAATAAAAATAGAACGACTGACCGTTGTGAGTAAGGCGAGACGTGCCAACAGAACAGAGGTTGATGCGACGCCGCTGCTCCGCCGCCGCCGGGGACTCTCCAGCGCCGCCACCAGTAGCCGCCTTTGCTGCACACAGCGTAGAGATGTGGCCCATCTGTCCACACTTGTAGCATTGTGGAACAGGCCTCTTCTTAGGGTCTTCTTTCTTCATGTCTTTTCTTATTGGATTTTGCATAAGTTGTCTCATTTTCTCTCGATTACAGTCTTGAATTCTATGGCCAATTTTCCCACAACCAAAACATTTCGAGTCCATTATCTTAGGACGTTTCGACGCCTCTTGACCACTTCTAGGCTCTTCATTTCGGCGTTTTAAAAAGCTATACGCTTGCAGCTCCTTTTGCAGATCGTGACGTGTTTTCACTTCTGTAGTGCATGCAAGACGTCGCAGTCTTGGATCTTGTTGTGCCAATACAGCTAGCACTGTAGAAACTGCAATGTGCTCGACGTCTACATTTTTCCATCGATTAATTAAGTGGTTCACCTGACGACTAGCATAGGCTCCATAATTTTCATTTTCTTTGATTTTCTCACCATAGAGTTGCATCAGTGTTGCGGCATGCGTTTCAACAGTTGAAAATCGGCTCAGGAAAATTGTTTTGAATTCCGCCCATGTCATTCCAGCGTAAGTTGCTTGCGACAGCCATGAAGATGCATTTCCTTTCATAGCTTTAGTCAGCGCAATAACAAGAGGGCCTCCCTGAAGTGGGGTTTCCCCTAGACACAACTCGGCGGTCGAACACCACGCCTGTGCATCGCAATCTGGTTTTTCAGGATGAAATTCAGGCAGCACCACACTGCTATTCGTTGACGGAGACTGAATAGCACAGATGAGCGTACGCAAATGTTCATTCTGCGCCTCAAACAATCTCTTCCATTCATGATCATTTTCGCGATTTTCATCACTTTGCACTCGCGAATTAGTCCCACATTGCACTCGCGACGTGTACCCCGCTTCTGATGTAGGAGCGGCCGAGCCCCGAACGTCATCAGACGGGTTTTGCATGATTGATTATTACAGTACTTCACTTTGTAGGCGACAAGGAAAACGCGCAAGGCAATTTTTACAATGTTGTTATAATATTGTCCAAACTTATTAAACAGTAATAATGTCCAACTAATCTCTAAAATTAAACTGAATATAAATGTCCAAATAAAATCTAACACAATTAATTTTAGAAAGTCTTTGTTTTAAACTGAATAACGAGAACGGTTAACGAATCCGTGGGCCGCGCTCGGCAAAGGCTAAGAACAGAGTGCGGGGACTAGCTTTGCAGCCCCTCTCATAACTTAAGGAATTTTATCACCCACATAGAGAGCCGGCCCACGGCTACGTTCAGCGACATGCCAAATTGGTGATGTCACCACCGTTCCCAGGGTATGTTCGACCCTTGTACATCCACACGTCCTGTGCGATAAGGTGGCGATAAGCCCTTAACTTAAACAAATCGTTCGTGAGAACTGGGTAATTAAGATTCCAATAGGAGAAGCGAGGCGCCAGATTTCGCGCCGACATATATATTGTTATTATACAGTATAAGGATATCAAATAGCTCTTTTTGAACTACTGGTCCATTAAGTAAAATATTGTTTAATGACACTTTTTTATTTGTTTTCATTGAAGCATCAAAAACAGTTCTACATTTAGTAGTTTTTCTATCCATTTTTACTACTGGATGATGAGGCAAAAAATAAATCGGATCGGAACTTAAATCATACTGATTGATATCAACTTTTGTAGCATGACCAAGTTCTAAATATTCATTAATATAAAAAGATAATTCAAAAAATATATAAAACCGCCTTCAATGTCCTAACCTACACTAAAAAGTTACAAATAAAATATAAATCTAGCTTAAAGCATAGCAATTTAATATGGCTATTAATATTACTTATTTACATAAATTGTAACATCATATAAACGTGTAGACATTGTTATACTCTTCACCTTGGAGTCGGTGCCAGTTGAGCCTAGCTATTTAATCGGAACCACATCAGATCTCAAAAGTTTAGATCGATGAATATAAAAAATTTAAAGAACGCGGTCAGAGTACTAGGTACTGAGCCCACTATAGATGACTACTAGCAGTAGAAGTCTTTTGGTCGAAATGATGGTGATTAGCTGGCACCGACTCCAAGATAAAGTGTATAACAATGTCTACACATGTTTATATGATGTTACAATTTATGTAAATAAGTAATATTAATAGCCATATTAAATTGCTATGCTTTCAGCTAGATTTATATTTTATTTGTAACTTTTTAGTGTAGGTTAGGACATTGAAGGCGGTTTTATATATTTTTTGAATTATCTTTTTATTTTACCCTTTTTAGTGGAAATTTACCATGACAAGTTAGGTACTCACAAAACTTTAATTTGTTTTGTTTAGTACATATTAAATGCAGATTTTCTCACTATGTTTCCTTGACAGTATTACGTTTGATTTTTAAATTCTAAATCATTGCTATACTTGATTGGACTTTAAACTAAGTTTTCCGAATAGCGAACAACTGACCAAACCACTACGATACCGACGACGCTCGCCCGTTTAGTCCACGGAAGAATTCTTAAGTAAGAACTCTACATTACTGGCACGGTTTTGACTGTATTTTTATTTGTCTGTCCCCATGCCTCTCTAGGTAGTTCGCTGCTGTCTAGGAAATAAAAGATATACCTAATATATGTATGGAAAAGCAAAAAGACAAAATACTAAATGCCCAAAGATGTAAGCAATTCCCAAGATTATTGCAAGTTGCAAGTTGATCACCATTGTATATGAGAAGTTCGATAAATAAGTCCAGTAGCCATGTGATAAAATGTACGAAAATAATCGATAAATATACGTTACGCTTCATACCACATCACATCACTATTTTTAAATTCAGTAACCATTAAGTTTCTTGTTTTTTACATGCCAAATAACATGAAGGAAGAAAAAATTTTACGCGCCCAAATGGAGTAGTAATCAAAACGTACTATGGGTGCCGGCTATGAGACAATTTTGCAACTCACACACACATTCACACTTTTCTTTCAAATACTCGTACATGGACAACATCACTGTCATAAAATATCAGAAATAAAATAAATAACACGAAATGGTCAATTGTGCGGTGAAATTGTGCCGAAACCATACCGCAAGCAAAACTACAAAGCTTGCTGGTATCACATTTTTATGGTGAGTAGTAAACCGCTTGGTTTTTACATTTTTCGTGGTCAAGTTTTTAGCAGAAAATTGTTGTTGATTTTTAGTGATGTGAAGTAGTCGATAAAAAATAATATAAAATCGAGTCATCAGCTAATTACTTTTTTATTTCATTTATTTATCGCAGTTTTCCAAAAGATCTGGCGCAAAAACGTAAATGGGTGCCAACATGCGGGAGAGACAAAGATTGGATTCCAACCAAATATAGCAGAGTCTGCTCAGCTCATTTTAATAACAGTAATTACGAATTAACTGAAGCCGGCAGAAAAAGACTTCATAAAGATGCCATTCCAACCGAAAACCTATAAAAAAATAGGTGGTCAAGTTTTTTTACACGTAATGTAAATATGTTATACAATAATGTAAATAGTTAAAAATATAAATTAAAAATATTGTTTTAAAATTTGTAATGTATTTTTATTTGTTTATGTTTAATCTGACGCGGTCCTTGCAATTTTATATCTAATTCCGATAAGTGATAGATTTCATCCTCACTACCTGGATGTGTGATCTCGAACTAACGTACGTGGATAACGCTTTTACTGCTCACGTGCAAGGTGTGGAATGATCTCCCTCTCGAGGTGTTTCCTTTGCACAACAATTTGGGGTCCTTCAAAAGACAAGTCTACAGACATCTCAAAGGCCTGCACCGTGTCTGCTACCCTAAGTTGCAGATGTCCTGGACAACAGTGACCACTTACCATCAGATGTGTATGTGTGATCAATAGCCATGGTGATAAAATTTGTGATGGTCATAAGATGTATGTGTACAATAGCCATGGTGATAAAATTTAAGTAAATAATCGATAAATATACGTTACGCTTCATACCACATCACATCACTATTTTCAAATTCAGCAACCATGAAGTTTTTTGTTTTTTACATGCCAAATAAAGACAAATAAATGTCATACTTTATTGATATTTTGTTTTTAATTGGGCATGTCATAACATGAATGTCTCTATCTTTTTCTAACTTAACGTATTCAAAGATGTGTGATAGAGTTAAAAGATAAACCCCGTCTCCCGCTTCCACCTACCCTCCCACCCCTCTGAGCGGCCGCATTGGTTTCGATACAAAATAGGCATGATTACTACTCCATATGGGCGTGGAATTTTTTTTTCCTTCATGCCAAATAAAGACAAATAAATGTCATACTTTATTGATATTTTGTTTTTAGTTGGGCATGTCATAACATGAATGTCTCTATCCTTTTCTAACGTACCGTATTCAAAGATGTGTGATAGAGTTAAAAGAAAAACCCCATCTCCCGCTCCCCCTACCCTCCCACCCCTCTGAGCGGCCTCATTGGTTTCGATACAATACAGACGTGATTACTACTTCATATGGGCGCGTAAAATTTTTTCTTCCGTCATGGTTTTAGTCTTCTACTCCGCCATCAGATTATAATCCAAATTTATATGAAACCATTTTGAGTACAAGTACAACTTCTATCTATAAAACAAAAAAATATTGAAATCGATTGATAAGAAGCCGAGATATTGCCAACATAATTTACCGATCGGGTTAACGGCATCGTCAATTGAGGAGTTATTTCCTCATATCTTCAAATTTAATCATCCGATCTTAGCGAAATTTTTATGGGACCACCCTGCAAGTAAACCTGGTCGATTAAAAAAATAATTTTGAAAATCGGTTCACAATTGGCGGAGATATCTTATAACAAAGACACAAAAAAAAAAAAAAAAAAAACATACGCGTCGAATTGAGAACCTCCTCCTTGAAGAATATACCAATCGATTGGTCTATGGAGGAATTCTTAAATTCCCTTGACTGCTCCACTGCAAATGGGAAAGCAATTAAAGCCAGAAGACTGAATCGTAAGACTATTGTTGACGGAAAACCTGAATGGATCCCCACACAGACAGTTGTTGTTACCTTTTTAGGGCAAACCCTTCCAGAAAGGGTTTTCTGTTGCTTTACCTCTATTCCTGTCGGTATATATATGTTACGGCTAAAACCCAAAGTGCGGCTACACCTAGTTCTAACCGGGTAAAACTAGGTGTAGCCGCACTTCGGGTTTTAGCCGTAACATATACACTGCCCACTATACAATGTAACAATTGTTGTCGGTTTGGGCATATAAAGGACAAATGTCGATCAAAACCGAGATGTTTTAAATGTTCCCAACCCCACTCTGGATTCTCTTGTTCAGTGCCAGAGAACAAGGCTACTTGTCTGTCATGTTGTGGCCCTCACTTCGCCATTAATCCAAGCTGCCCTGAGCACATGAGACAAAAATCTATTAAGACTGTAATGTCTGAAGAGAACATACCATACTCAGAGGCATCCCTCCGTTATCGTCCGGTCCGACGTTCTTTTGCTGACACCCTTCGTCAATCGTCCTCCCGATCATCCACTCCTTCCCATTCTTCTAGCTTTTCCCCAGTTCGTCCTGGCCCTATAAGTCCCTTAACCCCAATTTATGAAATGTCCACTCCTTTCATCTCCTCCCCCATTTCATACAAGAAAACTGTCTCTTATAACCGTCCTCCTCCTGTCCTTGGTAAGAGTTATGACAAAGAAGCTCATACATTACTGACTTCCTCCCCGAAATCGTCTCAGCCAAATGGCTGTGCTCTCATAGATTCGTCTTCAGATTCTGCTCAAAATTCTAAATTATCTGATATTATCCAACTTTTATTTATTTTAATTGACATTATTACAAAAAATTACATTGCCATACCGAACAACGTCTCAGAAAAACTGAATCAACTCTCTTCTTCCACTTCCAATAAAAATGGCGACTGTTCTGCTTCAATGGAACTGCAAGAGCATTAGGCATAAAAAAAGTGAAATTATCTCTTTGATTAACTTACATAAACCCGTAATTTTGGCCATCTCTGAGACGTGGCTGCTTCCGGGGTCTCGTTTTCGGATCCCGGGGTTTTCATGTCTTCGTGATGACCATATCGGTGGATGGGACGGTTGTTCCATTCTTGTCAAACACTCTACCATTTATTCCTTAATCCAACTCCCTCCTCATTCCCCACTCTTTAATATAGTTGCTATGAGAGCTCTTGATATTACATTTGTTTCTGTCTACATTCCTCATCCGAATCCTTCTATTGTCTCTGAATTGGACTCCATTCTCTCAACTCTTCCTTCTCCCCTAATAGTTATGGGGGATTTCAATTCTCATCACCCTTTGTGGGGCTCTCGCCATAGTGATTCTTCTTCGGCTTCTATAATAGATCTTATGGATAATTCCAATCTGTCTCTCCTCAATGATTGTACTCCCACTAGAAGAACTTCTCCTAATCAGGGTCCAAGCTGTGTTGATTTATCTCTAGCCTCTCCTGGTTTGTCTTCTCAGTGTTCTTGGAGAGTTCTATCTTATTCCCATGGAAGTGACCATCTCCCTATCCTAATATCTTTAATTAATTCTGTCTCTGTTCCTCTTGTGTCTGCTCCTCCTCTCCTTAAATATCGTCTTTCCAAGGCTAAGTGGGATGTATTCAGGGACTTGGTTTCAAGACATACAGATTTATTCCCTGAAGTCACGACCGATAATTTCCTTCAGCTTTATGTTGATTTTGTTTCTGGTTTGATTACATCAGCTAATCAATGTATTCCCATTAAAAAATCTCCTAAGGATTTCACTCCTTCTCCTCCCTGGTGGGATTCAGAATGCACAGAAATCATCCATAGGCGTGACGAACTAGAGGAAATTTTTGTCGATGATCCCTCACTTGAGAACTTCCTGGCCTTCCAGAAATTTAATGCGAAGTCTAAAAGGGATTTATCTGGTAAAAAACGTAGTGGTTGGTCTCGTTTTTGCGAGAATTTGTCTCCCAGGGTCCCCCCTTCATTGGTTTGGAAACATTTCAAAAGATTTCGTGGTTCTTTTTCCTGTAATGATTCTGCCTCTAATGATTCCTCTATTTGGATTAATGAATTTTTCGACAAATTAGCCCCTCCTTTTGTTCCTTCGGAAAGCTGTCTCCCTTCTTCCTCTCCTCCCCCTCCTTCTTATGATTCAATGGATGGACCATTCTCGATGGAAGAATTCTCCTCTGTTCTGGACCACCTCCATGATTCTTCTCCAGGTATAGATGGTATTCCTTATTCCTTTATAAAAAAATGCTCTGATTCTTCAAAATTAATTCTTCTTTCCATAATTAATATAATTTATTTAACTGGCGTTGTACCTGATTCATGGAAACATCAAATTATTATTCCCATTCTTAAACCCAATAAAGACCCCAAAGATCCTTCTTCCTACAGACCTATTGCCTTGTCTTCGGTCCTGGCAAAAATCATGGAACACCTTATTAAAAACAGATTGGAGTGGATACTGGAAAGCAAAGGTATTTTGTCTAAATTTCAATTTGGGTTTCGTAAGGGCATGAGCACTCTGGACAGCCTAAGTATTTTTTCTACCGAAATTCGCCTAGCTTTTTCAAGGAATCATTATCTTGTCGGTTTTTTTCTTGATATTGCATCAGCATATGATTGTGTTCTCCTCCCATTACTCAGACAGAAAATGCTCCAGCTGAGTCTACCTCCGAGGATGGTTAATATTATTTGCAACCTTTTAATGGCTCGTACAATATCTGTTCGGGTTCAAGGTTCACTATCTTCTCCAAGAACTGTATGGAAAGGTTTGCCGCAGGGATCGGTCTTAAGCCCTTTATTATATAATTTATACACAGCTGAGCTTGATTCGTCCTGTTCGTTTGATTGCAATATTCTACAGTATGCAGACGATATCGCGTTATATTATTCATCTGAATCTATTACAGACTGCACTGTCCGCCTTAATTGTGCTATCCAAAATGTAAATGACTGGTTATCGGATCATGGTCTATCTTTATCTATCCCCAAGAGCTCCGTTGTGGTCTTTACTAGGAAAAGACTCATTCCGGTTGTTGACATTGTTCTGGAGAACGATACTATCGAAGTTTGTGATCGTGTTAAATTTTTGGGAGTATTTTTTGACGCTCGTATGACTGGAACTGCTCATCTCAATTATATTAAGGATAAATGTGAGCGAGGTGTCAATGTTTTACGTGCTCTTTCGGGTGTTTGGTGGGGTGCTCACCCTTATACCCAAAAACTCCTTTACAATGCCATAATCCGGAGTCATTTTGACTATGGATCTTTTCTTCTTGAGCCCTGCAATAAGTCTGCTTTGGTATACTGGGATAAAATACAAGCTAAGTGCCTCCGTATCATCTGTGGAGCTATGAAATCCTCCCCAATTAAGGCGCTTCAGGTGGAATGCTTAGATCCTCCTCTTTTCCTTCGAAGACAGTACCTCTCTGATAGGTTTTTCCTCAAGATTGCTCAAAATTCTTCCCATCCTTTGCTAAACTCTCTTGTTCAACTTTCCAACTTAGTAAGCTCTTCTAATTATTGGTCCCATAAACAATCCCCTTGTCTTTATAATAGTTATCAAAAATTTTGTCAAGCTTCTCCTGTCTTCCAACTTCCTGGAAATCCTATTTTTGCACTTCCCTTCCATGCTCTTGTATTTAAGCCTAATATTATCACCTTTTTTGGTATTAGTAAAGAGCAAACTGGTGCAAATACAATTTTTAATAAATTATTAGATGATAAGTTCCCTGGATGGTTAACTATGTTTACAGATTCCTCAAAAGAATCTGACCTTGATCCTGTTGGTTCATCTGTTTGGGTACCACGGATGAATGTACTCCTAAGTTTTAAATGCCCTTCTAAGCTTACAGTTTTTTCAGGCGAGTCAATTGCAATTTTTGAAGCTGTTTCTCTCGTGGAATCGCACAAACTAGACAAAACGATTATCTTCACAGATAGTCTCAATTGCCTTGAAGATATTTTAAAATTCCCTTTCCGCTCTAATAATGTTCATCCTGTCAACCTTAAAACTCGTGAACTCCTTTTTAAGTGTAAATCTGCAGGGATTGAAGTAATTCTCGCGTGGATTCCCGGTCATTCTGGCATTTCCGGCAATGAACAAGCTGACTTATGTGCCAAATGGTCGATCCGTAATGGTACTGAGTCTTACTCTAATTGCTTTTCCCAAGACCTGCGATCTCTTGCCAACTCTGATTTAAAAGACCGTTGGTCAGAGGATTGGAATCGTTCGCGTCTCGTTAAAGGTAAACATTATGGTAGCCTTCAGCCAAATATTCCAATTAAGCCATGGTTCTTTAAGTTTCGCAATTTCAAAAAATTTTCCACTTCTACCATAATCCGTTTGCGACTAGGTCACAATTGCTCACCTCATTTTCTAGCAAAAATAAGGGTTAGGGATCATTCCCTCTGTGAATGCGGTCTTGATGAGGGCACTGTGGACCATATTTTCTTTGATTGCACCAGATTCCCCGTTTCCTTATATGACATCCTCCCTCCTGCTTTCCCTCGCCCTTTCAATATCGATTGCGTTCTTGCCTCTTCAGATCCTCGTGTTATTAATGTACTGGGCAATTTTATCGAAAAGTATAATATAAAGTTATAATTACTAACCCCTATTTCTATTTTATGCCTTTTATTATTTAATTTTTAACATTCATGTAGTGGGTAGAATACTAATCTTATTGTGTTGTCTTCTTTGTTTTAGGTTTTGTATCTCAAAACCGACCATTTGGCTGAACGGGAAGGAAAAAAGGAAAAAAAAAAAAAAAAAACGTGTACTTCTCAAACCCTGACACTGGCAGAATTGTCAATAATGACAGAAGCCATACATTATAAATATTGAATTGAATTGAACCTCCTCCTTTTTTGAAGTCGGTTAAAAATCTGTGTAAAGCTTTTGCAATACAGGATCTTTAAGCAATCTTTGCTCTAAATTGAAAAATCTTTTAGTAGCCTGATAGAGTGAATCGCCTAAAGTTTCATTGATGGCGTCTAGAGGCAACTTTAATGGTAAAACAACCTCAAACTTATTGTCTTTAAGCTGTACATGCTCTCGAAATATTTCTTCGCAAGTGTCGTGTTCAGTTTGTGATTGTTTTTCAGTAAAGATTTCTGGAACATTTTCTGTTTTCCAAAACTGTGCCACATTTTGACTAATATCATTTTCACAAGATGTACAAAATAAAGATACGACCTTATCTTGAGGAAGTTGATGCAGACCAGGAACGTTACCAGCGATTACATATCCAAACTGTGTGTTGAGCAGAGACGGAGAAGTTGAAGTTGCAGCTCCATCACACGGAGATGTCTTAAGGATGGCAGTTGGCTCATATGGCAGCAACACCTGGAATAGTATATCAGCTCCTAATAATATGTGAATTGTACTAGGATCACCAAAAGTTTCATCGGCTAATGTGATGTTAGCAGGCAAATCAAAGTTTGACAGGTCGATCTTTGTTTGTGGTAATTTAGATGTAATTTTATCCAGTATAAAACAAGACACTTGAATATTAAAATCATGTACTAATGAATGTACTTGGAGAGGCACATATTGATTTAAATTTTTGACATTGTTGCCAATACCTACTACTCCTGTCTTCGCAGTCTTTGTTTGCAACTGCAATAAATTAACAAGCTCGGCAGTTACAAATGACACCTGAGCCCCACTATCCAGTAGAGCTTTGCAATGTACCTCTGTTCCATTACTTGCAATAAGTTTTACCTTAGCAGTTGGCAGAAGCACTTGTGAGGTGGCATTGGACAATAAAATGACTGGAGATATATTGTCTTCATGAAGCAATGTGTTATGTTTTTGTTTACAAATGTCACATTTAAAATGAAATCTGCAAGGTTTAGGATGAATATTAAGGCAAATGTTACATAATGACTTTTGTTTGGCAAATGTCAGCCGATCAGCAGCAGACATTAATTTGAATCGGCTGCAGCTAAATAATTTGTGAGGCAACTTACATAATAAGCATGATGATGTTGCTTTGTTGGCAGGTTTTGCAGCTGTCAGTTGCTCCACAGTTGCAGCTCCAATCATTCTTCTGTCTGGTTTCTCTTGAGAAGTACTGGGTTGAGCATTTGTTGAGCGCTCTGAGTTTTCAAGGGCCAGGGCTCGCTTTTCTAGAAATGCAATCAGACTATTGACAGTCGGTTCCTTCTCCCGTACTAATTGAAACTCTTTATTACA